>CAUYLG010075336.1:0-26572 GCA_963573385.1 Cacajao melanocephalus | reverse complement strand
TTGTTGGGTGGGTGGTCCTTCCCTGGAGTTTGTTTGCAGGTGAGATTGGCCCCGCCTTCCCATTGGCGTCTCTCCTTCCCTAGCTGGATCTTCCTGGTTGGGGTCAAGCTGGTGTATTTGCTGCCAAGCTCTCTAGCAAGGGCTTCAGTTTGAGTTCTGTGGAGGTGGGGCCTGGCAGGCCTTATTGGGCTGTTTCCCTGCTTTCAACTCTGCCTTACTCTGTTGGATGTACATCAGTCCCTCTGGCGTTAGTCCAAACCCCCGCCCAGGTCCCTGGGACAACTTGCCTAACCTGGCGATAGCTGCTGCTCAGATTTGCGTTGACTGCCCATGGCGCCCCACCATCTGGCAGGGCTCTCGGCGACCTGAGTTGCAGGAGGGATGAGGTAAGCACAGGATCTGAAACGGAGCACTGGGGGGGTTAAGTCCCCCAACCCTCCTAGCCGGCTGCACGTTTCAGGTGGGGATGTGCCCCCTGTCTTGATTTGCCTCCCTGAGTGGCTCTTACCCTGCAGCTCCTTCCCTGGGCCTAATTTCAGTGCCCTGTCAGTCCCACAAAAATGAACCTGGCACCTCCTTTGGAATCCTGAAGTCCTCTAGCCCTCTGCATCTCATTCGCTGGGAGCTGCATTCTGGTGCTGGCTTCTCTTGGCCATCTTGGCACACCCCCCTTCCTGCCCCCGTCATTTTCTTTTAGTCAGCCTTCTACTGGATTAGGTATAGGTGGTTTGCAAATTATATGTATGTAGATCACTGACACATTTAGATAAGAATCCTTATTTGTATCTATATGGACATTAAAAACATAATTCTTATTCTAGAACAGGTATTTGTGCTATCAAGATGTCAGTGGCATGAAAGTAGTCATGTTTTAATTTTTTTTAAATTGGCTTAATAGGTCACTTTAGACAATTGTGTTGAAGTTGGACGGATTGCCAACACCTACAATCTGACTGAAGTGGATAAATACATTAACAGTTTCGTCTTGAAGAATTTTCCTGCATTGCTGAGCACGGGGGAGTTCTTGAAACTCCCTTTTGAGCGTCTTGCCTTTGTGCTTTCCAGTAATAGCCTTAAGCACTGTACTGAACTTGAGCTCTTTAAGGCTACCTGTCGTTGGCTTCGCCTGGAAGAGCCTCGGATGGACTTTGCTGCAAAATTAATGAAGAACATACGATTTCCACTGATGACACCACAGGAGCTCATTAATTACGTGCAAACGGTGGATTTCATGAGAACTGACAATACTTGTGTGAATTTGCTTTTGGAAGCCAGCAATTACCAAATGATGCCGTATATGCAGCCAGTTATGCAGTCAGACAGGACTGCCATTAGGTCTGACACCACTCACTTGGTTACACTAGGAGGAGTGCTGAGGCAGCAGCTGGTTGTCAGTAAAGAATTGCGCATGTATGATGAAAAGGCACATGAGTGGAAATCGTTAGCCCCTATGGATGCCCCAAGGTACCAGCATGGCATCGCCGTCATTGGAAATTTTCTCTATGTTGTTGGTGGACAGAGTAATTATGACACAAAAGGAAAAACGGCAGTTGATACAGTCTTCAGATTTGATCCTCGATACAATAAATGGATGCAAGTTGCATCTTTAAATGAAAAGCGCACCTTCTTCCACCTAAGTGCCCTCAAAGGATATCTGTATGCAGTTGGTGGGCGAAATGCAGCAGGTGAACTGCGTAAGTGTGCATTTATGTTAAACATAGAGACAACTTTTTTCACCCAGAAATTCTTATTAAATCATAAAATAAGCAGTCCTGTAAAAATCAGATAAAAATGTAGCTAGGGTCTTGTTTTAAAACTATCTTTTCTGAGAAAATATTGGAGACCACCTCTATGCCTTATCTGGGCATATACTGTTGGTGAGGGAACAAATTGTATCTTATAAATACATGAATATATTGTAGATTATTTTACTTGTGCAGTGTATATGGTCTTCATCTTCAGAGTTCATCTAAAAAGTATACTCAGCTAATTTAAATTAATTATAATAAAGTCTTGGATATAAGTTTGGCATGTTTTCTCATTTTCTATTTTTAAAAGCCCACATGATACTTTACTGAACAGGTTACAGTCCTTCATTACAGAAAACTTTCATTGTTTCTTCTTTTAAAAAATTTGTTATCTATTAGAGGACACATAGATAATTTTCTTTGTAGATTAAATGTACAAAGTTCAACATTATCCAAAGTTTATTCATTGTGAATATTATGATTTATGACTGTTAGTTTTAAAAATCATTCTCTTGATGTAATATCAGATAGTTTTCATCACCATAAACCAATCTGGTAAGCTTTATTTGATGGTCACTTTTTTGTCTTCCCAGTATAGGATTGGTCATAAACATACTTTGATATAGAAGTACTTTGGCCATATAAATTAACCCTAAAAGATATAATTTCATTATTTTAGATAAAATTGGGTAGTATAACTTTTCCAAAAATAAAGGCAGGAAGTCCACCTTTTATGTCGTGACTTATATATCTGTCGTTACCATTATTATTTGGCCTTGTTTTCACTTATTTTATTCTCTATTATAAATAGAGTCCTTGTAGTTGACCAGTATTCCAGGCTCCATAGAGCTGAGAAAGTTCAAAATATTGGCATTGGCTTTGGATAAGTTCAGAGTAATTCTCAGAATATTTTTTTTAATATTCTAAGAAATAAAAGACAATTTAATGTGTTTGAGACTAAGCTATTTATCAGGGAAAAGAATAACTGTTCTCAGCTCTTACATTTTCCTGTTTATAAAACCCTTTCTTGTTAGCGACATGGTCTTTTTTAAACCCAAAGTTTTTTCCTTTGTTGTTACAATGAATTTTTTTCTAAGATCAGACTTTCTAGATTGTTGGACTGTGTTGTATGATCATGAACTGTGTAGGTTTTCCAATATATTTTAATAATTGGACTTTTAAAAGCATTTGAGATGTAAGTGTCCTTAGTGTAGGACTGTCCTTTAGGCCTCCTCAGTCAACCCACACACATTGTTTTCACGTTATTATACTATTTTAAATTTGTGGTATCTGACGATATCTAGAAGGTGCAAGTAGTGACTTCGTTGTTTTTTTAGAAAATCCCTGTATAAGATAATCTTCAAGAGTTTACAAATAATAGGTCGTCAACCTGGGCAGTCTTCTTTTCTCAAAGGAAATAGCTCCAATTTTCAAAGACAGTCCTTGCTTGTTGATATTATCAACCCTGTTAATATGCAGCTACTAAGTATTCAACATATAGTTCCTAATACTAATTAGAAGCCTTATTCTTCTGGGAGTTTCTAATCTTCAGGCCAAGGAGGGTCATTACATAAAACCAAGACACTAGACGCTTCTTTTTTTTTTTTTTTTGAACTTATCCCAACCCTCTTTGAGTTCCTCCTATGTTATACCCATGTAGGAACTATAAATAGACCACTCTGTTGAGCAAGTGGCTCATATACAGGTTTCCTTGCTCCTGACCTTCTGAAACCACCCCTCCATCTCTGATTAAAAATAGTCTTCTGTGTTTCATTTTGAAAGGGAAAATAAACAAGGGAATCATGCTTTTCTTGGGATATTCCTAAATTCATATTTAGGCTTTAAAAATAAAATCCCTAAAGCTTAACCTGAGGATAATGACTTAAAAATTTCCCCTCTAATGGTAAATATAGGTCCATTTTAATCTTTTTTCATAAACTGCATTTTTAAAAATGCACATGTAATTATAATACAGGCACAAACCATCTATACCAAGAACTTGAATTCTAGTTATCATCCAATTATTTGATAATTTATTTCATTTGAAATGATCTATAGATTACAAATCTATCATGACCTTATAGATATGTTTTTTTTATAAAATGGAATTTCTCCCAAAGAATAACATTTATGAGATTTCCTAAATTCTATCCATTGATCCTGTTTCTCTTTATATAAATAAAAAGTAAATTTGTGTTAGTTGGCATTTCGTTTTCTTGGACCCATTGTTTTTGCAGAATAGCAGATTTTGATTCTAAAGAAACTCTTGCATATATTTCTGAATGTTCCTGCCAGAAACTGAGTTTTTAACATTTTCCCTGCCCTACAAGTGCTTTCTAAAATAGAATTCCCCCTTCAATGCACATACTAACATCTGTTATAATAAATTAACTTTCCCATTGTAACTGATTAAGTTGGCACGTTCATATGCTTATGTAAATAGAAGGTGATGCGAATGGAAAAGGCAGTTGTTGGGAAAGTCATTTAACAATTTAACAGGTTGATTAGTACCAGTATATCACTTCATACAGTAACCATTGCCTGTATATAATTATAATAAGAAAAATTTAGTGGGTACATAAAATAGAATGAATTAATAAGGGCTAGCATTGGATAGCACAACAGGGTGATTACGGTCAATAATAATTTAATTGTACATTTTACAGTAACTGAGAGTATATATAATTGGATTATTTGTAATACAGAAGATAAATGCTTGAGAGGAGGAATACTCCATCTTCTATGATGTGATTATTATACATTCCATGCCTGCATCAAAACATCTCATGTACCCCATAAAAACATACACCTACTATGTACCCACAAAAATTAAAAATTAAAAAAGAAAACAGTGGCGACATTTGCAAGACTCTTTAGATCACTTTAATGTATTTGGCCTTTTAATATCTTTTCGTGGGGTACTTGGACCAAAAGAAACCTAGGCCCACTGTACCTCAAAAAAAGACTGTGTGTGTGTGTGTGTGTGTGTGTGCGTGCGCATGTGCACTAGCCTAGCACACCTGTGCTCATCTGGTTTAGTGCTGAAATATAATTCCTTCGGCTGCTTTCCTTTGACACTGGTTACAACGGGAAACTAGGGGAAGCTTAGAGTAGCTGTCACTTAAGTGAAAAAGGAGTCAGTTATTTCTGGCATCTTTCAAAATTGTGTCATATAAGAAATCAATCTTCCACTGAGGTTTTCTATATTGAAGAAGAATATGACAGCTCAGTATCTTTCACTTCAGTTAAATATTAGTAAGTCAAGCTTTCAAATAATGAAATAACTTACAGAAAACATGTTAGATGTTTTTCAAGTAAATGTACAATAAAACTGCTAAAATTATTAAATGCCTCTGTGTCCCCCAAAGGATTTGGGGGTTTCTTGATCACTCACCAGCACTCTATGTTTCTAGAGTCCATCTCCTGTCTATGGGAGCCATCACTGTTCAAATGATTTTCTTCAGCCTAATCTCTTTCCTAATCTTAAAGAAAAAATAAATTCTGTATCATCTTCTGGGACCGATTCTGGATTCCCATGGAATTATCTTGGAAAATAAGAACTCCTGATATATGTGAGATAACCAGCCTAAGAAAAATTACGAAATTGGAGAGATTCTTTAATGTAAACACTAGGCCACCAGACTACTGAAGTTAATTCTCTAGATTAGGGGTCAGCAAACTTCTGTAAAGGGCCAGAAGGAGTCTCTTTCCAGTTTTGTAGGCTATTCAGTCTGTCATAAGAAATCAACTCTGCTGTTGCAGTGTAAAAGCATCCCTAAATAATTCATAAACAAATGAGTGAGGCTGTACTCCAATAAAGCTTTATTTATGAACACTGAAATTTGAACTTTGTAGAATTTTTTTCAAGTTACAAAGTAGTCTTTTGATTCTTTTTCAATGTATAAAAAATATAAAATCATTCAAATTTTTTTCTTGTGGGCCATACAAAACAGGAAGTAGACTGGATTTGGCCTATGGACTGAGGTTTGCTGCTATCTGCTCTAGATTTTTCCATTTGCCTCCTTACCATTTCCAACTCTCGTAGACTGTGATTAAAGCACTGCTTTGTGCCTTGCATCATCCCTTGCTCCCTCTTCCCATCAGAGTTGTTGGTACTCACCTAAATCTGAGTGTCTTGTAAATATGGACAATAGAAATAAGAGCATGTGTATCTACTTTTTAATTAGATGTATTCCATTTTAAAATAAAATACTATTGATTTTACTGGTAACAATAGCAATTCTGCATGGAGAATTGCATGATAATCAAAGTTGACAATAAAAATTAAATGGCTGAAACAGCTAAAGGCGATAGATTTTTAGCTGGAAAAAAGTTTAGGGATGACAAACTATTATATAGTAATTTTGTTATTGGTGGTTAATAGCTATCTTACACTGAAGGTCTCCCGTATGAGAAAGTACAGATGGATTCTTATAACCACTATTAGGGGAAAATGCAATTAAGTCAGTGACAGAGGAATTATCTTTCTATATAGGAAAATATGATTAATAATGAAAGTACATAAGTATTCAGAGTCTAACTCCGGTATAGAAAGAATAAGAAGAAATTAATGGAAATCACACCAGAACAGTTTGAATTAAACATAAGAACGGATAGTTACAATCCAAAATTTCAAAGTTTAAGTCAGAGTCCTGCATTAAGAAAAGGGTAAAAATATAGCGAGTCCTGTCTTTGGCTTCAAGTAGATGGAGAAGATGATCTCTGGAAGTCTTTTTAGACCCCATTTAATAGGATGTGTGGTTTAATTACTTCTAAAACCATCCCATTAATGACTTTGCTAGTGCCAAGTACCAATCAATGCACTAGATTTTCTGTTATGTGGAGAGACAGAGAGAGAGAGAGCGCGCACAAGTGAGAGAGAGAAATAATAAATATATATGGAGAGATAATTTAGGATTTTGCTTGTCAGTTAGGTAAAAGTCATGCCAAAGGCAAATGGAAATGAACATTTGAAAAGGCATCCAGTGACTAGAAATAGTAAAAAAACAGTATTGGGGCATGTGGCTGTTTAACTTGTTATTAATTTTAGAGATAGGGTTTTAAAGAAATAGAATTGGCAAGGATCCAGGCCTAAAGCAATGAACAAAGCCAACAAAGCAGTAGGTAAAAATGAGAATGGTAAAAGCTTTTGAAATAAGACTGAAAATTCAAAGCTAAAATAAGTGGAAAAGGGAGTCAGTAGAGAGATACAAGAAGTAGCATGATATAGGCATGGTAGGAGGAGAAAAGCATACTTTGCATAGTGAATTTGATGAAGATGTGAAATTATTGAATAGAGTGGAAAAGTAGTCTCTCTCTTTCTCTGGAAAAGTGTGTGTGTGTGTTTTGTTTGTGACCATGTTATTATTATTTTTTTTAAGTGGAGAATGTCATTGAAAGGTTGATTCATCAGGATTGCATTTGGTTGCAAGTAGCTAAACCTAATTCCAGTGGCTTCATCAAATAGTCCCACTCAATAAACTTCTGCCTACCCATCACTGCCCAGAACCATATCATATGGTTGACCAAAGCTTCAAGGGAACCTGCAAATTAAATTTCATTTTTAGCTTGGTGCAGTGCTTCCCTAAGCAGTTGTTGTGGTTCTCTTAGTTTAAAAAGTAGGGTTGCGGGATGCAAGAAATTGGATTAGCAGTTGGCAGTGTCTGTGATAAATAATATGAACTTTTCAAGTCAATCTAGACCTTGTGCTTTTGACGAGTTCTCATAATAGTTTTTTCTGCCTTTTAAGAAGTGATTACATTTTCCATCTTTCTTTGTGACATTGTTCTGTTGCTGAGGTTATAACAGACTGATTGAAAGCTACTTAAGTGAGTTGAAGTCAAGTCTCCAAAATGCATTATGTTAAAGATGATAAATATATTACTGAGAGGAAGTATTCTTAATAAAGATATTAACTTTATATTATGCTGCCAACCATCTTCAGGTTAAGAGTAGTACCCCAGAATCTAAAGTGAAATAAAAAAAAAGAATAGTACTGGCTGCATTGATGTTGGGTATATACAAACTATTAGCTTTAAAGTATAAATGTAGAGAGAGTATCATTAGTGTCCATTTTGTAGTCTGTATATGAACTAATGCAGTGGGCTTCGGAACATAAACCAAGTAGTGTGAACACTTTCATTCTCCATGTAAAAGTTTGCTTCTTACGTATTAACGTTTGTTTCCATCAACATGGGACCCAGAATTGAGGAGCTTTTTGTTCCTTTTGATTTTTTCATCCTTTCTTCCTGTTTTTAGACCAAAGAAAATAGAGAAATGTCAAATTATAAAGATTTAGGCAGATTATGGAATAAATCTTAGTGATTTCTGCAGTGACAGAAATGTGTTAGATTCTTACACTATCTATTCTAATGTGACATGTACTAATGGTTTATCTTATTACTATAGTCTCAATAATTAGTATAAGAGCTCCCCCAAAAGTCTTTCACATATCTCTCATAGCTATAATAGATATGTTTCAAGTGTTTGGATATTATTACTGTTTCACATAAGATAAAAATAATTAATTGCTAAATTTGAAGTTAAAAACCATTTCCTTTTTTTTTTTTTTAACAGCTACAGTAGAATGTTACAATCCAAGAACAAATGAATGGACCTATGTTGCCAAAATGAGTGAGCCCCACTATGGCCATGCTGGAACTGTGTATGGAGGAGTGATGTATATTTCAGGTAAACAAGTATCACGTGAACACAATATAACATATAACATGTAAGCTTTTAACTCTGTGGTTATCTTTCTCTATAATGGTAGTAATAATAATAATTCAGGCATCAGGAGTTTGAGACTAGCCTGACCAACAGGGTGAAACCCTGTCTCTACTGCAAATACAAAAATTAGGCTGGGCGTGGTGGCTCACGCTTGTAATCCCAGCACTTTTCGAGGCCGAGGCAGGTGGATCACGAGGGCAACAGATCAAGACCATCCTGGCCAACATGGTGAAAACCCATCTCTACTAAAAATACAAAGGAACTAGCTGGGCATGGTGGTGTGTGCCTGTAGTCCCAGCTACTTGGGAGGCTGAGGCAGGAGAATCACTTGAATCCTGGAGGCAGAGGTTACAGTGAGCCAAGATTGTGCTACTGCACTCTAGCCTCGGCAAAAGAGCAAGACTCTGTCTCAAAAAAAAAAAAAAAAAAAGATTAGCTGGGCATGGTGGTGCACGTCTGTAATCCTAGCTACTTGGGAGGCTGAGGCAGGAGAATCTCTTGAATCCAGAAGGCAGAGGTTGTAGTGAGCCGAGATCGCCCACTGTATTCCAGTCTGGGTGACAGAGCAAGACTCCGTCTCAGAAAAAAAAAAATCCAGAAAAATTGATAACCAAAATATAATTTATGTTGATTTTAGAAAGTGTTTCTGTCTGTATTTGCATATGAATGCCTTGGGCATTCTGTAAATTTATAAGAATAGTAGTAAACCAATCCTGTTGTAAGGTATAACTTAGAAGAAATTGGAAAGCTTTCAAATTTTGCTTTCCAGTCCCCATGCTCTGTATTCAAATAAACACCGTTCATAGTTTCTGTAGCAACAATTAATTCATTTTATTTAAGGTTTGGCTAAACTGTGTGAGGGAGTATATCATTATAAAACATATAAGCTCTCCTATGCATAAACATGCTTCCAATGTGCATAATAATGTTCATTCTCTCTTTCAGTATAGACCATAATATGGGTTTCCTTTTTCCTTAGCATTATAAGGGGATTCTGCTATGGTATCATTGCATAAATATTTCTGTGCTGATTATCTGTATTTTATGCACATGCAGATATATTTTTTCTGTTAAAAAATTCTGAAATGCCTGTAGTTTATTCACAGTGTCCAAGTAGCAACTTTTCATTCTCAAATTGTTGGAGTTTAAATCAACCTACTGTAGAATTTCTTTCTTTTATTTAATGCATTTTCTGCTTTTGTTCTCCTGTAGAATTTAGGAAGAAGTCTCACTTTAATGTAATGACCACCTCTGGTATTGACATTTGACTTTGTTAGTCAGGTTATTATCATTTGGTCCTGACACAGTCTACCTGGGACAATTCTTCCCTATTTGAAGGCCTGCCAGTGCCAGGCCAGCAGTTACATTATTAAAGACCAAAGGTATTAAGAAAGTATTTTTGTAGCCTGATTGACCACTGCCTTATGAAATCTGTAATCAGTAAGGGTCAGTGAAAGGCCTGTAGTATATGATTGGCAGGTTTCTGAGTGTTAAATTCATGAGCAACTACAGGATGTCTTATATTAGAAGAGCCATCCAGGTAATAAATATGCTCCCACTAATCAATGATTTTCACCATTTATCTGTTTTATGTGGGCTGCTGACTGTTCCATTATAATGAGAGCTCCAACTCCTGAGAAAAATGACACCTGAATTGCGTGGTACTTTGGCATAACTGGTATATATTGTGGAATGACCTTCCCAATCGAGAACAGTTAGAAACTAGCTGATTTTCAAAACAATGAATGCTGTTTTGCTTTCTGGGAATTCTATAAAGCACAGAGAAAATATTTTTAAAAAGCAGAAGAAAACAGTGATTACCATCTGGCCACTTGACAGTAAAGCTTTAAATAATTTGACTAAAGATCAGCTTACTTCTCTCCCTTGTCTACAGAAGGTATAGTTTGATACTTTCATCATAGAGACTGATTTATATGTCATCTAAGAGTACACTTTGTAGATGATACAGACTCAATTAGGCCAACAAAAAATTGCTGCATGTGTAAAATTCTACATATATTCAGCATTCTAATTCTCTCTCTCTTTTTTTTTTTTTTTTGAGATGGAGTCTTGTTCTGTTGCCAGGCTGGAGTGCGGTGGCGCGAACTCGGCTCACTGCAACCTCCGCCTCCTGGGTTCAAGCAATTCTTCTGCCTCAGTCTCCCAAGTAGCTGGGACCACAGGCGCGTGCCACCATGCCCAGCTAATTTTTCTATTTTTATTAGAGACGGGGGTTTATCCATGTTGGCCAGGATGGGCTCGATCTCTTGAGCTCGTGATCTGCCCACCTCGGCCTCCCAAAGTGTTGGGATTACAGGCGTTAGCCACCGCGCCTGGCCAGCATTTGAGTTCTTTAGATTTTTAAATATGCGTTCTGATAACAGATGACACTATCCACCCTCACTCCGCCCACCAAAACCTCTATAAACATAAACAATTCTGAATATTCTTATAAGCGTGTGCACTTGTACAAGACTTTCAACTTTTTCAAAGCATTTTGATAAATATCTCACTTCATAGTCACAATCCTGACGCAATAATTAGAGTAGATGCTGTTTTTTGACAAGTGAGGAAATGGGCACCTGGAATTTAATGTGCTCTAGCCCAGTGCTCAGCGCCCCAGAGGGTACCCACTAAAAGGCACTAAGTAGTGAACTATGCTTTGTAGTTGGAGTTACTACAGACCCAATTCTATCAGTGACCAAAATATATTTTCCTTCAGCAGAGCCTTTTAAATACCATGAGTATTTGAGAGAGTCATTGCAATAATGTAAGTGACGGTTTTGTTCTTTAAAAGATTAACATGTTATTTTCTTTATTTTTAATCCAGAGAATGTATTTACAGAGGGAAGACAGTCCTAAGAACAGTATTGATAAGCTATATGTCATAATATGTGGCTGAAAATTATCTATGACAGAGTTTCTTTACTTACTTTTGCATTTCTATAATAATCTATTTACTTCACACCTATTGTTTTCATTCTTTAGGAGGAATTACTCATGATACTTTCCAAAAGGAGCTCATGTGCTTTGACCCTGATACTGACAAATGGATCCAGAAGGCACCAATGACCACCGTCAGAGGTCTGCATTGCATGTGTACAGTGGGAGAAAGGCTCTATGTCATTGGTGGCAATCACTTCAGAGGAACAAGTGATTATGATGATGTCCTAAGCTGTGAATACTATTCACCTATCCTTGACCAGTGGACCCCAATTGCAGCAATGCTAAGAGGGCAGAGTGATGTTGGGGTTGCTGTCTTTGAAAATAAAATCTATGTAGTTGGGGGGTATTCTTGGAATAATCGTTGCATGGTAGAGATAGTGCAGAAATACGATCCAGATAAAGATGAATGGCATAAGGTTTTTGATCTCCCAGAATCCCTTGGCGGCATTCGTGCTTGCACACTCACAGTTTTTCCACCGGAAGAAACCACACCATCACCTTCTAGAGAGTCCCCTCTTTCTGCACCTTAAGATCATCTCTACAACTAAGATGCTGTAGTTCTATCTTTGCAATGTGTCATAAATTCTCTTCTTTTCCCCCCTTAAGTAGTATATATTGTTAGGATTAGCCTCCAGTAATTGATACACATATTGGAAAAAAGACAATATTGATGTTATTTGTGCTGTTTGTTTGGCCTAGAATGTTTATAAAGTGATAATGCAACCATTCTGGAAATGTATCCCGTAGAAGCTGATGTTTAACATAAGAAAAAAGTATCATCTATAAAATGTTTCTTCAGTACTCTTTAAATGCTGTGTATTGGGTGTAAGGTATTTGTCATCTTACATTAGTAAACCCAATAAGCCAAGTTGAAGGTGGATTATAGTAAATGTACAACTGTGTTCACTAGGCTTCAAAGTAAAAAGTTTTCCTTTTATCTTTGACTGTAAGATGTCAAAGGGAGGCAGCCTACCTGAACAGGAAACAATACACAAAAGGTTGCCAACTCGCATGAGCTACCTCCCTCTTTTCGTAAAGTATTTTTGACATATCTGTCAACCCACCTGACTGTGTGGGTGCATTGAGAACACAAAGTTTCTTAGACACACAGGAGAAATAGCTTAAATTCATCAATATTAATTTAAAAAGCAGCATGAACCCTCTACTTATAAACAAGGGTTTGGAGTTTTTAAAATGTGTATACATACATACACACACATATGTCAAATATAATTTTTTTAAAAATTGAGTGACACATCAAATAAATGTGAAATTAAAAAGAATTCTTCCTAAAAGCAGCTTCCATTAAAATGGGAATTTAGTATGCACATATTGAATGCATATATGTAGAACCATACAGAATTTAGGTGGATAAGGGCTAGAAATTTTGAGCAACAAAATTTGTCACTTGACCAGATTTTATCTACAAACACTGTATTCTACTCCTTCTCCTTTGCTGTTGTGGTAACTTGCATATTATATGTATTCTGTATACTCAGTTCATAAGGTTATTTAGCACAAAGTATAGCAGCTTCACCTGGAGAGCTGCTTTTGCTCAATAAATTCAACTTCCATGTTTTATCTTTTTTTGTTCAATAAAAAACATTTAATGTCATTTTGGTCTGAGACATCCCATTATTGTCTGATTTGACTTCCTTTGGTTAAATATCTATATATTTGTATGCAAGGTTAAAGTGATCAGAATTTACAGCTCTGAGCAGCGTGGATGAGTGAATATGCTGTTTATTCAAAGAAAAAAAGAATTTGACCAAATCTAACCATATTCATCAAAATTTATTGTTGGTTGTCTTTGGGGAATTAGATTATAGAAGATGGTAACTGGCTCTTCATCACCACAGAAGAACTTCCAGCCGTGTCTAAACCAAAAGAGCAGTTACAATTCTGAGTTTAGTCTCCCTGATCTTCAAGAAGATTCATCTTGGTTGATAAGGGATTGTGGAAAATTACCTCAGAGAGTTGTCTTGACCTAGGATCCCAAAGGAAATATGTTTTTGTAAAAGATTATTTGAGAATTATATTAGCATCATATTGTGATCTTTTCTACTTTATCTGCAGATGATCAGATTAAATCTGAGCCAAATTTTAGGGCTATCAAAATACAACTAGAGAGTCTTCAAATTTCTTTACCAGTGGGTGATTAGCAGTGCAGATATCACTGCCTCAATCTTGAGATAAATAATTAAGAAAACATTTTTCTTAGTAGCAGTATATTTGAATATTAGGAAAAGCTTGGTATGAATTTGAAAAACCCTCTTGAGCATGATTGTTCTTAAGTTGGAACAACTGGTCCAATGGTATCAGGTCTCTGCTTATAGGCAGAGTGGATTCAGCCATTTGCACATAGTTAACACCTGCGTAAAAATGGAGGCATTATTTGGTTTGGCTGTGTCCTCACCCAATTCTCATCTTGAATTATAGCTCCCATAGGGACTTGTTGGGAGGTGATTGAATCATGGGGGTGGGTTTTTCCCGTGCTGTTCTCGTGGTAGTGAATAAGTCACATGAGATCTGATGGTTTTATAAAGGGCGGTTCCTCTGCAAACGCTCTCTTGCCTGCCGCCGTGTGAGATGTGCCTTTGTTCCTCCTGCACCTTCTGAATCACCGTCGTGATTGTAAGGTCTCCCCAGCCATGTGGAACTGTGAGTCCATTAAATCTCTTTTTTCTATATAAATTACCCAGTCTTGGATATTTCTTCACAGCAGTATGAAAATGGACTAATACAAGGAGTATGTATATAAGACAGATTGATAATTCTGAAATAATCCAGTGTGGACATGCTTGATCAGGTGGCTCTTCTCCAAGCAGCAAAGATTCTTTCCATCTTGTGGCCTCCCCCTTTTAGGTTCTCAGAGTACTCTGCATTCAGTCAGAAGAAGAAAACTGGAGAATTATAGGTGGAAGGGCTAGAGTGATCAGGCTTGAAAGAGGCATACATTATCTCTACCCACATCACCTGTACCCACATTCTAGCAGCCAGAAGTCAGTTCTGTGGCTATATATAAACACAAAGGGAACTGGAAAACATCAGATAGCTGTGTTCCAGAAAGAAGAAGAAGAAATGGGGCTGGTGATCTGGCAGTCTGCCACAGGGAATAAGACAAAACATACATACCCACTTCTGTTTGACAACTTAGCTTTTCTGCATCTATGTATGTTATTTAGAATAGCAATTAATTTCACACTTTACTGTAGGTGCTATTACTAAACAATTCTAACAGCTGGAAAATTATTACAAATTTTTCTTTACAGTGAATTAACTATTTTTCTTTATGAAAAAAATACCTGCCAGATATTAGTTCGCTTTATAAGCATTTCTCACATTTGTTTTTCTTAATTTCTTGGCCTACTTGAAAGAGGAATTATAGAATTATTTAAATCTCAAAAGGTTTGTGATTTCCTTTCTTGGTCAAGGTTACTGGACTACGAAAGAAGAAAAAAGAATTTGCCTATTTCTATAATTTTTAGAAAAATCATCTGATAATCAGTATTTTCCCTGAAGTCTGAAATTATGACCTGAGACTCTTTCTTTTCTAAAATTAGGGACTAAAATATACATACAGACAAATATATGTAATATTTCTTTGGGAGTTGCTAAAATAATTCTATATTAGCCCATGACAGGGTGCACCACAGGGCAATTAAGTAGAGTCTTATTTAATTAGTTTCACCATGTGACCTTTTATTTTCTCATTTCAAGGGCCTTTGCGTGTTTTCCTCCCACAAGAATAGTAAGCAAACATTCTTGAGTGGAGAGTTGGCTGTGCCTCTAATTTTATTCTTAGCTCCCATGCCTTTCGTTGTGTTTTTCATTTTCAAGCCACAAAACCACAGGTTTAGTCCTTTGCACATCAAATAGCTTTGTGAGTAAGCAGGAAGAAAAGTAAATGCAAAGCAAGTTCTTACAGATTAAGGAATTTTATTTTAAATTGGTCAAATAATTCAGTGTTTAAAACTTCTGGTAATTATAAAAATGCAAAATATAGAAAAATTGACAAGAAGGAAGAAAAAAGTCATCCATCATCTCCCCCATATCAAGATAACTATTGCTAATTACGAGTATATTGTTTATACACAATTATTTAAAAATCAGCATGATTTTTGTATATACTGCATAAGTATGTTCTGATATATCAATACATCATTTCCTGATATAAAATACATTCTAATATAGCAATGCATTAATTTTTGATATAAAATGCATCAATGCAATATTTAGGATAAGATTTTGTAATGTGTGGTAAGTGAAGTTTAACAATTAGCTAATGTGTTGGGCATTTGTCAGTTTAAAAAAATACTGAATATTGACATGATCAAATCAGATGTTTGCATAATTAAGCAATAGTGATGCTAGACAATTAAAATATTTATTTCATTAGTGAACCTAATTTGTGTAATTCATATCTCATAGTGGATATTTTATCTCTATTTACAATTAGTGTTCCTTACTCATCATGTATTAAGTATTATCAAAGCATTGTCAAATGCATCTTTACCTTGTATATGTTATTTGGCAATGTGACTAAGATAAACAAAGATTTAATTTAAAAAGTGAGACTAAAGGCCATACCTTTAACGAAAGAAAAAAAGAGGAGATATCACAACAGGGCTTGGCAAACTTTCTGTAAAGAGCCAGTAAATATTTTAATCTTTGTCGTCCAGATGGTCTTCATCACAACTACTCAACTCTGCTGTTGCAGTGTGAAGGCAGACACAGACAATATGGAAATGAGTGTGGATACGTTCCAATAAAAGTTTATAGACACTGAAATTTGAATTGCATATAATTTTCATGTATTACAACATATTATTCTTTTGACTTCTTTCAGCCATTTAAAAATACCTTTCTTAGCTCATGAGCCATACCAGATTTGGTCCATAGGCTGTAGTTTGCTGACCCCGGCATTACAAAAGCATATTTCATTACCATTCATTTGTTTTTTCAACAAAAATTTGTTGTGAACTTATTTCGTATCAGTCAATGGAAAGTCCTAAGGCTACACAGATGAATAAAACAATTCTGCCCTCATGAGCTCAGTCTAATTGGGGAGATAGGTACTTACACTGTATTGTTCTTGAGGCTATGATGGGTGTAAAGAAGCAACATCTGAGCAGAGCCATAGGCATAGGTCTTTGTAAAGTGAATGAGTGGAAGGCTATAAAGAAATGAGGGCCTGCCTTAATAAGATACAGTTTCCGTAGCCACAAAGGTGGAAATAAGATAGTACTCATAGGGAAAGGGTAGCCTCTTTTTGAAATCCTAGCACCTATTCTCTGAGATACAACTTCCTGTAGCAAATCTCTCATTAATTACCCCAACTACCAACTTGCTGGTTCTGTCCTAGGTAGAGTCATACACAGCTTGTCCTTCAAAATACTCTGTAACCTAGCAAAAATCAGGATGGAATATTTCATAGGGTTTCTGTAAAACCTCAGTGTATTGGAAGCCTTTTACTACAAGAAGCAGAAATCCCCAACTTTTAACAATAAGGAAATGTGTTTTCTCACAAGTCTTCAATGCCTTCTTGGAGGTAAAAGAAGACTCAGGCATAGTATAATTAGATAAATGTCATTAAACTCCTAGGATTTTTTTTTTCCTTCACACTCTGTTTGCAATAGCTTTACAAACACTGTGTTGCCAGTATCATCTCTAGTTAACACCCAGAGAGAGAAAACCTCTCCCCAGCCATGGAATTTAAATTCTTCTTTTCAGTCTGATGGAGTCAACTTAGGAGATATGACTGCCCCTGGTCCAGTTGCTAGGGAAATTTCATGCATGGATTGGCTTACACTAATTATCTTATATGAAATCATTGTGGAATTAACCATAATAGCCTTCTCACTCAGGAATAACAAAAGGAAAACACATAGGGAAATGAAATTTAGCTAATTGGATTTACTTCATTCAGTTTGTCTGTAATCAGCTTGGGCTTTTTCTAGATTGGTGTTTTTCAAAGTCTGGTCATAACTTATTAGTGCAAAAGTTCTCAAATTGTGGTAGAGGCACACTGGTGTCCCTGAGACCCTTTCAGAGGGTTCACAGGGTCAAAATCATTTTCGTTGCAATACTAAGACATCATTTACCTGTTTCACTCTCATTTCTCCATAAATGTACAGTGGAGTTTTCCAGAGGCTAAAGAATGCATAATGATAGAATTGATCAGTCAGGTATATGGAATATGAGTTTAAATGCTTGCATTTAAAAATATTCCCACTTTTCTTTTTGAATGCAGTAAATATCAATAGATATAATCCACATGAACAAAACCTCTTTCATGTCCTTAAAAAATATTAAGAGCGTAAAGGAGTATTGAGACCAGAAAGACTGAGAACAGCTGGTACAGCTGGTGTTAGTTCTAAAATCGATTTTAGTGGATTACAAGCCACATTTTTTTTTTGCAGAAATAGAAGAAAACATAGAGTGTGCTATACATCATAATTTTAGGGGTTTTTCTTGAATATCTGTTTTGGGTATATATGTATATATATATACATATTATATATTTATGTATACATATATACTTATGCACATATACATACCCATATAGGTATATATAATAAATTTCACAAAGCAATACACATACACATACATGATTGCAATGTAAACACTTCTTAATGTAGGGCCTGATCAAAAATGATCGAAAACACTGTTCACTGGCTGCTGACCATACTCTGTGTGATAAAGGTCTTCCTTCCACCACTACCGAGGAACACACTCAAGTCTTCTA
Organism: Cacajao melanocephalus; assembly: GCA_963573385.1. Classification (NCBI taxonomy): domain Eukaryota; kingdom Metazoa; phylum Chordata; class Mammalia; order Primates; family Pitheciidae; genus Cacajao; species Cacajao melanocephalus. The sequence continues at coordinate 8,401 of CAUYLG010075336.1, read as the reverse complement.
GATTGCTCAAAGTCCTGACACCAAAGAGCAAGATGCTCAGAGATACATTACCTAAAGTCTGATTTTTCAGTTCTCACGTCTTATCTCAAAACCTACTCATTCCCTTGATAATTAAAACCAAAACCCAGAGGAACTCAACTACCTATAGATTCCCTCCTGATCTTAGATAAATTCGAATGATAGCTACATTAGAGGAGAACACATAACTTCAAATGTACCATAAATGGTACACAATCATGGTAGCATGCTTTTAAATTCCTTATACGAATCTCTTAATTTAAGGCATTTCTCCAAAGGAACAGTAGTTCTAGTAGACATTAGTAAATATGAGATGAAAAGAGGCCCTGATTGTAAGGCATAAAAACTAACCTCCAACCAGCTTAGACTAAAAGGAAAAACATATTAGACCAGTAGTGGGCCATCTCACAAAACCTTAGGAAGACCAGAGCTGAAGCTCAGACACAGTAAAAACTGGAGGAAGAAGCAAATGCTGACAGTACTCTGTGACTGTTTTTCTCAGAGGGTGAGATCATTGCCTCCTCCTGCAGACAAGCTTCCTTGATATGGTACTGACTGTGATTGGGAGCTCCCAAAGTTTCCAGCTTTCCCCACCATAAAGAAAATGTCACCCTCTCCCCATCATCAGTTAAAGACTCCTTGGTAATCAGTCATTGACCAGATTTAGCTCAAATACTTAACTTTGGATCAATAAGTAAGGGCCCTGCCAAAGGGCCTGAGTGCTGATGTGAATGCTGGTGACTTGATTCCTGCAAAAGATACTTTTCCAGTGAACAAGGAAGTTATTTTGCCCCAAGAAATCCCCCAAATTGATGTCTACAGCAATAGCTAGGTCAAGGTACAGTTACCTTCCTGATGTCCAAAGGAAAATGTATGTGTTTGTCAGTCAAGAGGCCAGATACTTTTAAAAGTTGTCAGGATCTGTGAAGAGAGCTGATCCCTACTCAAGAGTCAGTGAGTACCATACCATTTTCTACCTTCTACCTTATTAAAGCTCGGGCATACATTCAGGCTTTCCAGTGTTCAAAAAGCCATCACTACAGCCAAGAATGAAAGGCAGCCACAGAGAAAGAATTTGCACTGTTGCATCTCATTGCTGATTGCCCTCACTGTATGGTATCTTGGTCTAAGTAGAAAAGCAAATGCAAAATGACAAAATATGGCAGAATCTGAGCTAACATCTCAAAGCATTTGTTTTAGACTATTTAAAAAGGAAAGCCACCAAGCTCTTAGTTAAACACAACAAATATGTGATGAAGTTGCTGTAGCAAATCTTAGTAACAAGGCTCAGTCTGGAATAGCTGGGAATGTGCCAGCAGGGCACCCAAACACATTTAGCATGTTCTAGCCTTAAACATTTATCTTCCTTCTCTATGGCAGGAAGGAAGAAGCAGAGGCATAGTGCTGCACAGAAGACTTGTGGTCTCCATCAGAGAGAAAATCCCCTGCTCTAGAGCTGTGTCTGTGAGACAAATTAGACTGAGTAGTGATCAAGGCACTCAGACACAGGAGCAGGTGCCCTGGAAGGCTGCAAGAAGTCATAAAGTTAGGACATCTGTGATCTTCCTTATCATATTTGATGTATCCCTTCTGGTCCTGTATTAGAAGGTTGCCTACATTAAACCTAATTGGCTTTTGACATCCTCATGTAAGTGAGATGTAAGATACTATCCTGCTAGAGGAATTAAGAGGCTTACAAGGAAGGTGTGGATACATTTGGAAAGCTTCTGAATGCATGCATATAGGACATACGTCTCTACTAATTTGGAGTCCAGAATAAAATGTTTGGGACAACTGATAGAGATGCAAAAGGTTTCCAAGGACTTGACAGTATCTAGAGGTGTGATAGTGGTGGGCAGTCAGCCAAACTGATCCTGTGAAGAGGGTAGAGGAGATCACAGAGATCTGTTCTTCAGGTTTTCAAGTCAGTGAGTTGGCAAGAAGAGTTGACTTATGCATACACATCACTGGGAATACACCCATCTTCTGCCTTCTCCCTCATGCTAAGTATTCAGATCAGTATGAGTCTTATATATTCCATGTAGGCCTGGATGAGTTTAGGAAGGGCACAGTCAGTCATCAGGGGAGCCAAGGAAGAGAGATGTTTTATTACTGTGCTCTCTCGCCCATTTCACAAAACCATTGTGCCTCTTATGCCAGGATGAGGCACAATAGCAAAATGACCAGAGACAGAAGACGGGCACCACATTATTTCAAACTTGATTGTGCAAGGAAGGCCACAACATGAGAGCTGTTTACAAGAAATAAAGACTTTATTTTTCATTTCATTTTTAATATTAAAAATATCAGATGTACTGACAAGTAGAGAGTAGTGAAATGAACAGGTGCATACTCATTATTTATACATAACAATTGTAAACATTTTTTCATATTTGCTTAATCTGATTTTTGTTAAAGTATTTTAAAGTAAATAATGAACATGACATTTCTCCCCTAAATACTTTGGCATGTATATTTAAAACTAAAGGAATTCTCCTTCTTAAAACAACACTATTATCCTGCCTAATAAAATTCATAATTTCTGACTCAGTACACATTTAAATATCCACTAAAAATTAAAATTTCCCCAGTTATTCCCCAACTATCTCATACAAGCCTTTGTTCAAGCCAGAATAGAAGAGGGCTTTGTGGCCCAAGAGCACAATTTTAGAATATTTGCTAGTACAAGAGTAAGAAAAGTAGGTACCGTCTATGTATGATGTCTCAGCCAAGTCTCTGAGCATGCTGGGGGAGTGGGAGAAGGAGGGGTTGCTCTAGCCCAAGGGCTCAAAAGGCTAATGATCACAACCAGTGAAAAAAATTCCAACAATAGAAATTTTCATCAGGGATTTAGGAGCATGATATTTTTTCAGAGCTGTCAAAAGCAGAGCCAGAAGCCTGAGGAACATGTCTGGGACATCTATGGCATTGAACACAAGTTAAGTTTTATATTTCTTATGGTAAGTTAAACTGTTTTAACAAACAGACCCAAAATGAAAATGGCTCAAACAAAACATGTTTACTTCTTACTCATATAACAGTCAAGAGCTGTGTTCCAGGTCTGAGGGTAGCTGTCACATGGGAACTGTCTTTTATCTATGGCTTCCCAAACGGCCATTATCATCTCCAGCTGAGTGAACCAGAACAGGGGAGGATGGATCAATGGAAGATTTGTTGGCCAGATCTGGATGTAGTGCACATTACTTCTCACACTACTTTCCAGGAGGGTAGGAAATAGAGGCTAAGGTTGAACTTGAGATGAAATAGGGAAAAATTGTGGTAAAGCACTAGCAGTTCCAGCCATAATGAAGGAGTTTAACCTCTGATTTAAGATGGAGACTGTTCCCAAGAAACTGGTAGAATCTTATGCAGGGTTTGTGAGTGAATAAAGATCTCATGGAGTATAGGAGATCTTAAATTTAGAGAGAGGACAAAATGGGCTGCTTTTGCACATACCGGTGAGGGAGCACCCATTGACTATGACTTCAGACTGTGAGATCAGGGTGGTAGGCGCAAAAAATTTCATAATTTTTACCTTTGCCACTCACTCATGAGTTGAGTTCCTGAAGTACAGTCATGCATTGCTGAATGATGGGGATACATTCTCAGAAATATACCATTAGGTTATTTCATTGTTGTGTGAATATCGTAGTGTACTTATACAAACCTAGATGGTATAGCCTACTACAAATGTAGGTTATATGCATCCACCCAGTTGCACCTAGGTTAGAAACCTGTACAGCATGTTTCTGTACTGAATACTATAGACAATTGTAACACAATGGTAAGTATTTCTGAATCTAAACATAGAACATGTACAGTAAAAATATGGTATTATAATCCTATGGGACCACCATCATATATGCAGTTCATTGTTGAACAAAACTATGAGGTGCATGACTGTATATGAGCACAGTCCTAGGGTATCAGAAACTCAGGGATCTGTAAGCTATGCTCATTCAGCAGAATGGGCTGAATGTCATTCAGCCTCATGTCAAGTGAAGAATCAAGAGCAAAATATGGGAAGAAACTGAGTCATGATCTCTGAGGTATGGTTTGATTTTTTTTTTTTGTAAGAGGGAAAAATTCAAAACCCATACCTGTGTACAAGGAATGGTAAAGAGAAAGTTGTTATAAATTATTGAAACAGGGCATAGACCCTGTGTACCATGGTCTCAAACAGGAGGATTTTGATCAGTATTACAGGAGGCTTTTGATATCCAGTCTCCAAGATTGGACACAAAAAGGAAAGTATTCAAGAGATGGGCCAGGTGAATCATGTCTGTGAAATGCTTGGGGTTCTGTGACATAATTGTGTTTACAGACTGCTTTCTGTGTTCCCCTATTTTGAGGTTCTTCATATTTAAGCTCAATGATTTATTTATACTTAGTCATATGCAGGTAAATATTTTAATGATTTGGGGAAAAGAAAGGGAGGTACCCCAATTTATATAATTTGTGGTGTAAATATTTCTATCATGGTTGATTTAAAGGTACCATGCGCCATTCCTGAAAGTGGAGTTGGGAATAGATGTAAATAATAATTTCTCCTGAGGCAGTATAAATCAGCTCCAGGGCACAATTCCATCCAGAGAGGATGGGGAAGAAATATTTTGTCAGGAGTCCTTGGGAAATGGCTGGAATACATGGCTGTGTACATTTCTTACATCCTCTGGCTGCTCTTTTTGTTTTCTACTCTTTGAAGCGTTTCCCATTTTAATCCCCATCAGTCACTTACCTCTTCGTGTGAATCATCAGGACTGGTTGTTTTTCATAAGCATATCTGGCAGTCATCTTAGAGGGGATACATAGAGACTCTCTGGAAGTTGAAAGAATGTGCACTCATCCATCAGGAAGGCACTACCAATTTTGCTTCTAAGGCAAAAATTGTGTGTTGCCACAGGTTAAAAAAACAGATTTCAATGAGTTAGCAGGGCATATAAATGGATGGAAGAATTAATCCCTTTGTAGAGGGTGGGTTATGAAGAGTCAACTATCCTTTAGAAGTCTGAAGGTAGTAGGGCAGCAAGACAAATTGCCTCACAAACACATTGGTCAAGGAGACTCTACATCTTGCTACCTTCCTCTTCACTGTGAACCGGATAGCAGCCTCAAAGGCATAGACTGAGTCTTATACATACTGCTTATGTTTTTGAATATCTGTGAGGGTGGCCATAATGAGACTCAGGCACCCATTCATATGGGGAATCCCAGCCATACTATTTATGCTGCTGCATGGTCAGGGAGGGGCTGTCTTGTAGTAGACAAAAATCCAATAAGGCATCATGGAAAAATTAAAATGTTCAACAGACTATGGAGTGAGAAATGTGGGGCTTTTAGTAAAGCTACCAAATGAGCATTTTCCTCATTAGGCAGGGAGTTACTAATCTGTTCTTTTCTATATGTAGTGATCACACAGCTTACAGAGACCTGAAAACTCAGTGAGCCATCCACCTAGTGCACTAAGATTTTAAGTATATAAAAGATAACAAACGGTTGTATGGCCCAGTGTGCCGGAGGATACTGGTGGATTGACAAAGAGTTAGATATAAGAGCATAATAGGTTGTAGAACACTGAACCCATTTCATATCAGTGTCTCTGAAAAATGGTCCTTTTGTTAAGTGAGGGAGAGTGGAGCTAGGCCTCTTGTCTGTCCTTGACAGTGGAAAATGGAGGAAAAATCAGCCTTAGCTACAGACTCATGGTCATTCACAAGAATTGAGAAGAACTCAATTTATAGTTCCTTTGAGGGTAGCTGCAGTACAAGGTAGCTGCAGTACAAGGTGGGCAACTACCTCTTGAGGAATTTTTCTCCAATGATGAGCATTGTCACAACTAGAGAGGCCCATGTGAAAGTGGCAGTGCCATGGAAGGGTTCAGCATGGTAATAAGAGCATGATTAAAGGCTAATCACTGGAGGAAAGAGAAAAGCAACAGTGACACTAATAGTCATGGGCAGAGGCCTCTAAATTGCTAGCATAGCATCAAGGACAGAGGTTCTGTTGGGAATGGTGACTAAGCGAAAACTGGGGTTCCCTCTGCTCTTAAATGGAACAAAGAAATAGTGAAATATTGTCTGTTCTCACTGTTGTTTTTAGGTGTGTCCAAGGTAGAAAGTGTGCGGTCCATGAGTCTGTATAGAGTCAAAATGGTGAAATCACAACTGTGTCTACCATTGTTTTCCAGTGAATCCAAGGTAGAATGTGTGCAATTTCTAATCAAAGAAAGAAAGAGTCAAGAGAGTTGGCCTGAAGTCTACCATGGTAGCAACACATGACAAGAGGATCTGGCAGCACCTATGATCCTCAGTGTTTAGGAAGGTCAAAAACGCAAGGATGAAATCATGCCTTTTGTAGTAACATGGGTGGAACTGGAGGCCATTAGTTCAAATGAAACAACTCAGAAACAGGAAGTCAAACATTGCATGTTCTCACATATAAGTGGGAGCTAAATAATACATTCACATGGACATACAAAATGGAATAATAGTGGAAACTACAAAAGGTAGGAGGATGGTAAGGGGCTGAAGGGTGAAATGGCAACTAATGACAAATAGACAGTTCTATATTGATATGAGTTGATATAAAGAGCTGAATAGAGCTCAATTGTATATAAGTACCACATTTTCTTTATTCGTTAATCTGTGATGGACACTTAGGTTGCTTCCAAATCTTAGCTTACGGTGAACAGTGCTGCAACAAACATGGGAGTGCAGATATCTCTTTAATATACTGATTTCCTTTCTTTGGGGGTATATACCAAGTAGTGGGATTACTGGATCATATGATGGCTCAATTTTTAGATTTTTGAGGGACCCACAAATTGTTCTCCATAGTGGTTGTACTAATGTACATTCTCACAGTGTACGAGGGGGTTCCCTTTTCTCCACATCCTCGCCCGTATTTCTTATTGCCTGTCTTGGATAAAAGCCATTTTAAATGGGGTGAGAAGATATCTTATTGTAGTTTTGATTCGCATTTCTCTGATAATCAGTGATATTGAGCACCTTCTCATGTGTCTGTTTGCCATTTGTATTCTTCTTTTCAGAAACGTCTATTCAAATATTTTGCCCCTTATTTTGATGGGATAGATTTTTTCATATTGAGTTGAGTTCCTTATATATTCTGGTTATTAATCCCTTGTCAGATAGGTAGTTTGCAAATATTTTCTTCCATTCTGTGGGTTAAATAATCAAATCACTTTGTTGATTGCTTCCTTTGCTGTGCAGAGACTTCTTAACTTGATGTGATTTTCATTTGTCCATTTTTATGTTGGCTGTCTATACTTGCACAGTGTTGCTCAAGAAATTTTTTCCCAGTGAAAAGTCCTGGAGATTTTCCCCAATAGTTTCTTATGGTATTTTCATAGTTTGAAGTCTTAGATTTCAGTCTTTTTTTGTTTAATTGTACTTTAAGTTCTGGGGTACATGTGCAGATCATGCAAGATTGTTGCATAGGTACACACATGGCAATGTGGTTTGCTGCCTCCATCACCCTGTCACCTACATCTGGCATTTCTCTCCATGTTATCCCCGACCTCCCCACCCCCTGCAACAGATCCCAGTGTGTGATACTCTCCTCCCTATGTCCATGTGTTCTCAATATTCAACACCTGCCTATGAATGAGAACATGTGGTGTTTGATTTTCTGTTCTTGTGTCAGTTTGCTGAGAATGATGGTTTCCAGATTCATCCATGTTCCTACAAAGGACACAAACTCTTCAATTTTTATGGCCACATAGTATTCCATGGTATATATGTGCCACATTTTCCTTGTCCAGTCTATCGTTGATGGGCATTTGGGTTGGTTCCAGGTCTTTGCTATTGTAAACAGTGTTGCTGTGAACATATGTGTGCATATGTCTTTATAATAGAATGATTTATAGTACTTTGGGTATATATGCAGTAACAGGATTGCTGGGTCAAATGGAATTTATATTTCTAGGTCCTTGAGGAAGCACCACACAGTCTTCCAAAATGGTTGAACTAGTTTACACTCCCACCAACACTGTAAAACTGTTCCTATTTCTCCACATCCTCTCTAGCATCTGTTGTCTCCAGATTTATTAATGATTGCCATTCTAACTGACATGAGGTGATATCTCAATGCGGTTTTGATTTGCATTTCTCTAATAATCAGTGATGATGAGCATTTTTTCATATGTTTGTTGGCCTCATTTATTTCTTCTTTTGAAAAGTGTCTGTTCATATCCTTTGCCCAATTTTGGATGGATTTGTTTGTTTTTTTTTCTTGTAAATCTGTTTTAGTTCTTTGTAGATTCTGGATATTAGCCCTTTGTCAGATGGGTAGATTGCAAAAATTTTTTCCCATTCTGTTGGTTGCCGATTCACTCTAATGATTCTTTTGCTGCACTGAAGCTCTG
>CAUYLG010075335.1:0-151240 GCA_963573385.1 Cacajao melanocephalus | reverse complement strand
ATTGGAAATAAATCACTCCTCAGCAATTGCATAGCATCTCACAGGTTTAAATAAAATATTGATTGGCTGCTTGTTTGTTATTTTCATCTCTTATTCCTTCCTGTCTCCATTGTTAAACACAATTATTGGCATAATAGAGGTTTTTAATACCCATTTTTAGACTGCATTCTAGCCTGGGCAATAGAAAAAGAATCCCGTTCTCTCTCCCTCTTTCTCTTCCTCTTTCTTTCTCTCTTAAAAAAAAAAAAAAGGTATTGAACAACCCCAAAAGATCAATAACATAAAACAAATTTTTAAAAAAGTTCAAATGTTATAAAAATAGCTCCTAAGACCATCAAGTTCTTTCAGTGAGTTATTTTAGATTTTCATGGAATATATAATCTCCATACCATTTCAGGTATCTGTACCAAATACAGAAAAATTTAAAATCTGTTTTCTGAAGCTGGCACAATCCTGTTCTGAAAACCTGAGGGAATGACATAAAAAGACAACTATGAATTATTACATCTTATAAGAGTAAAGCTGTGAAAATCCTAAGAAAAATACCAGTTCTCCTACAATTACCAGTAACATTGCTACATTATTTATTGGGGTTTTGTTATCTGTCAGGCAATGGGTTAAGAATGCTTTATCTAGGATAATCTTTACATCCACCTGTTAGTAGATACCATTATTATTCCCATTTTACAGAATACAGCTAAATCTTAGCAATATTAAATAAATGATTCAAGGTTACAAACTAACAAGGATAGAACAAGATGTTCATATAGATTTTTCAAACACTAAAGCCGTTGGGTAATAATATTTTAAAATAATCATCCTTGACAATAAACAGTGGGGACCCCAAGAATAGTTAAGAGGCTTTGTAGGAGTAAGCACATACATACATAAAGACCAAGTAAAAGCTATGAGGACCTCAACGGAAGCCAAAGTCCATAGACTTTATCACCAACTTATAATAATAAGTAAAACCAGAGAAAGCAAAAAGCTATACACAGATAAATGAAACTCCTATTCAAAACTTACTACTTTAAGAAAAACATAACCTTCTTACCATAAATGCATAGAAATACCAGCCAATGTAACATGCTAAATGGATGAATTTTTAAAAATTTCCATCAGTCAGAAACATAACTATAATACATATGATGTGTTAATTATTGAACATTTTCATAACTTCTAATCAATATGGTAATATATTAAGTAGAAATGTTTATGAGGTATAGTGGAAAGAGACAAAAAGCACCCGTGTTATTTGAAAGTAATTTGATAATGTACCTAACAATTCTATGGAAATCAACTGAAATGCTAAGAGTTAACAGCATTTTGTAAAGCAATAGAATAACTGGTAACTACAGAAAAATCAATATCTTTTGTATAAGTTATCAATACAAATCCAAAGAATTTGTATTGGAAAAAAAAAAACCAGAATTTGTATTAGAAAAAAAGTAAGATTCCACAGGAGTCTGAAGCATACAAGATGCTTAGAGCTAACCTAAGTAGAAATATATGTAAACATGATTAAATCATAGAACCTTACAAAGAGAGACAAAAGAAGCTTTAATAAATGTTATATAAATATACATAAATACACATGCACATATATATGTACTAATATTCCTGTATTCCTTTGTTCCTGGAACAAAAATTGGAAAAGAGAGAAATTATTTCAAGTTAGTTTATAGGTTTAATTAAATTTCCAATAGAATGTTCTAAAACTTGTAAAAATCACTTTAATCAATAAATGAAAATAAGACATTTGAAAAAGTACAGTAATAGAAGTATACTTTACAATATATTAAAATATAACACCACAATAATTAAAATGAGAAGTTGTCAGGGAATATATTTTTGGAATTATTTTTAAAAAGCATTTGTGATTCTAAAGTAGAGGTCTGTCTTTCTGCTTGTGTGCATACGTGTGTGTGATTTAACCTGCAGTATAATAGTGAAAGCACTTCAAATACCTGGAAAAGTGACCAATTATTCTAAAAATCATCTTGCAAACATCAAACATTATTTCCAAAGTAAGTTAAATATTTGTATGACAGCCATACGTGGAGTAATTCTTACACTAACCTGAGATTTAAGAGAAATTATGTTATTCAGTCTCAGGGTAGAGAAGGAATTGCTAATATATAAAACAAATGGAAAAAGTACATATAGATATTAATATATAAAATTTTATTATTTTACATAACCCCAAGAAAAAAAATGATACAAATTACAAAATGGGAAATATATTTACAATAAATAAATAAATAACCAAATACATTTAGAGAGTTACCAAAAACCAGTTCACAAAATCAACATTCTAATTGAATATCCAAAAGATATGACAGAAACTTTGCACATAAAGGGCTGTAACTATTTAATAAACAATTGTTGAATGAATATATTTTCAACTGTACAGTAGACTAAAGAGGAAACAGGTTAAAAATGCAATGTCATTTTTATTTCCTAATAAAAGGGCAATGAAACATAAAATTATTTAATAACTTTGTCCAGATCTGGCTGTGACAAGTTATCTTATTACTATAGGTGGAAGTGTAAATTATAAAAAATATTTTCAAAGCAATTATTAAAACTATTGTCAAAAGGTAAAGAGCCAAGAATATATATGCATTTTGATTTAGTAATTCTATTTTTATAAATTCACCTTCCTGAGATAAGCAGCATGCTTACAAACTTTATACACAGGATGTGTATCATATAGTGTTATCCTTATAAGAGCAAAAAAAGTTAGCATTTTACATGTATATATGTATAGTGGGTTTTATGCAACAAAATGAAAGTTTTAAGGACTATTTTCTGACATAGAAATGCTACCCAGTATAATTTTACTTTAAAAAGCAGCATGATCTCGATTTGGCATATATCACATATATGCAATGAAAAACCTACAAGGAAGTATGCTATATGCTTAGCAGTAATTATCTCTGGTTATTGAGAAAAGAAAATTTTACTTTTATATTTTCTCTGTTTTATAAATGTAATGCAATATTTTTTTCTATGTAAAAGCACACACATATGTTTCTAAAAGTACTAAAACTTCTATTACTAATACTAACTGCTGAAATAATGAATCAAAAATTAGAAATTTAATTTTGGCACATATTTTAATAAAAATCATTCATATTCTCTATTTCCCTCCCATTGCTCCAAATATAATTAAATAGAATAGTAAAGAAATATAGAAACTAAAATTTGTATTATCAATTTGTGAGTTCTAGCAGACTTTTCACTCTTACTTCTAGGTCCCTGCAACTGATGCAACATTTACTCTAAGAGCATAGAGGACACCATGTTCATAAAGAAACCTTGGATCTCGAACATACCTAATAAGCAGTTTAAAGTTATTGGAGCAAACAGTCCAGCTGTGAAATGTTACACCAATTGGATGTTAGTCCAGAAAACCTATTCTAGAGCAAATCACGAAGGTAAAAATAAAGGAGGAAGAGTATAGGGCAGGATGATACCTTCACAAAGTTTTGAGTATAACACCTGAATGGGAAAAAATTAAAAAGACCATTTTGATAGTTGGAATTATTTGTTTAAAATGTTACTTTGTAAGAAGGGACAAGTCATTTTGAGATTTGAGCACTGTGTTCAGTTTTTTTTCAGATGATACCCAGTTTAAGCCAGTTGAGGTCTTAGACGCTGAAAATATTTGAATTTAGAAGGAATAAAGAAAACAATTCAAAAAAAAATTTTTTAAACCTATATCCATTAGAAAATATGGCACAAGTTTCCCTCTTTTAGTCTAGTACCTCCCTCCTTTTTTTCATTGCATCTCAAATTTTCCAGTTGGTCTTGACTTCTTGTAATGATAGTATGCATACAGGGAAAAATGTAGAAAATCAGTAATTTAGGCAGGAAGTGGAAATTTCAGTTTGTGTTTGCTAGGTTCTCCCTCATTACTTAAGTAAGTTATTAATGTTTAATGAAGACATCACTTTGACTCTGAAGTTCAAAGGTCACCAAGAAATTCTACTGAAGAAAAATAACTTTGGACTCTTTTTCTCTGTCACTCTCTTAAAGAGTGTTTCAAAGATTAGGGGCCTTTGTACTTTGCTTTTCTCCAAGTTATAATAAAGATTATTTTGTTTTTGCAGATGTTTAAAGACATGAAGCCAAAGACAAATTTTTCAACCAGAACCCTCAAGAAATGTCAGTTCTGTGTCTTGCCAAGAGAGATCCAGCATTTTTTCTACATAAACATCTGCTGGAAACATTTTAAAGAGAGGCATTTTAAATAATGACGTTTATAGCTTCTTGACTTTAATAAGTCTGAAAAAGGAGAAAAATGAATTTGTGATACATTCCTTCCCAAAGCAACTTTTCTTCACTGATATGCATCACATTAGATGATCTAAAAGTGAAAACATTAACATGACGTTGTGGGGAAATGGTTAAGAACATTTCTCTGAACTGGCTGTATCAGTCGTACCTGAGAGACAGTCATAAATCACAGGTTCCTTTAACTCCAGAAACTCCATCGGTTCATTGTTTTGCCTACTTGTTTGCGGCAATTATACTACGTTTATATTTACATAATAATTGGATTTTCTATTAAACAAAAAACCTCTCAAAAACGAGAGTCAGGGAACCATAAGTTAGCTATACAACCTGAACAATGCAAACTCATTTGTAGTTAGAATGGAAACTTCATCTTGTACAAACTAACACGGATGTTTGGGGATAATTCTCTTGTAGGAAATGCAAGATATATAGCCAGGCTTTTTAAGGTTCCACAGAAAAGACACACACAGATTGCCTTTGGTAATAGGTGTTTATTGCAAGGATACACAAAGATGTAATTTAGTAAGAAATGTTATTTCATAGTTACTTTGGGTTTCACTGCTTCAAAGAATCCGAGTGTACTGCAGGCATCATGAAGAAGTGAGAAATGGCTTGGCACCTTTCAGATTACAAACTAATCTCAAATGATAGGTTCTTCTTTCCTTTACCCAGCATTTTAACTTCTCCAAACAACTGATTTGATTGACAGCTCTGTGACTGTCCAAAACCTATTGTCAAGAATTTTTCCCAAATCAGCTCAGGGTACTTAAGCTCTAGTCCCTAAGTAAAAGGTTTGTTTTCTCTTGACACATGGAGCTTAAGCAATTAATGACCAATTCAATGAAGTACTGGTTTTGGTCCTTTAAGAAATTAGCAATGGCCGTGGCTGGAACAATTTTCCTGGATTTTTTTTTTTGCAGCATGTTTAATAAATTAGATAAAATGGAAAAAAGTGCATAAAGCAAGGATTCAGTGTGTATGACTACAAATGAGGACAGGGTATCACCTGGAAATAGCTTTGGAGACTGACACTATACTGAAAAACATTATTAATAATTACTACTTTCAGGATGGTGGAGAAAGATCTTCCATCAAAATATAATTTTCCTAAACTCTGACATGACATCAGCCTCCAAACCACATACATGCATTCAACTGAAAAGGTAAAAATCTATCTGGCTCTAAGGTTTTAAATACAGCCTTTGGCTCTCTACCATCCTGAAGGTAGTAATCACTAATTGGATCCTCTCCCCAGCACAACAGAAATTTAACTCATGAACATTTATAAGAAAACAATTGGTTTTTGTTTATGAAACATGTCCTAAGGGAATATAGCAAGAAGGAAAATATTCATTCAAAAACATCTACTGAGTTTCATAGGGAACAATGAGCCTGTGGAATTGGAATCCCTAACTATTCCCTTAATACCCACTTGCATGCCCAGCTGGAGAAGGTCTATGCCAAGTGCTGTACTCTGGACCACTATGGCCAAGAAGATGGGGACTCCTTTGTAAGCATTTCACAGATCACACATGGAATCATTAACACGGGCCCTTATTGGCAGAAAAAAAAAGGCTTAAATACAACTTTTGACAAAACACTGACTGAACAACTACTTATTCTGACCCATGGGCAACTCCTAGGAATCCAGATGTAAAAATTGCATCACAGACATTCTTCGTGATCTAGAAGACCATGTGCATTCTAAAGACCGTACCCTCTTGAGAGAGCCATTAAAGAAGGTGCCTCCAAGCTACTAGTCACTGGCTGAACATAGATTAAAAAAAAAAACAAATGACATAAAAAACAAAACATAAGTTTCCTAAGCTCTGACATTAGCCTCCAAACTACACATATACATTCAATTAAAAAGGTAAAAATCTCTCTGGCTGCAAGGTGTTAAATATAGCCTTTGATTAATAAGTGTCTTATACAGATCTAGGGGCAACACCTAATTAGTGACAAGATAAAGACAAGGGTTAAAATTTGAGCAGGAATGGCAGAAACTTAATGCTATAGTGGAAACAGACCTTAGAATTAGTTCACCGGACTTACTAAACAAACAACCACATAAACAGCCAAAACAACCCTTAGGGTGTGTTGGTGAGGGGAATTACAAGAGGGAGTTGCTAGAATATATTATTTTAAAAATTTCAGTTTCAACAGCAACAAAAATGTCATCTACAAATCAATAGGAAATGTTAGACAGAATATAGAAAGTGAGCAATGGAAATACTGCTTTGGAAGAGGCCCAGATGGTGAATTAACAAACAACTCAAAGCAATTATTATAGATATGTTCAAAAACTAAAGAAAAACCATACTTCAATAATTAAAGGATTATTATGATGACAATGTCTTATCAAATGTATTATATTTCAATAAAGATATAAAAAACATTAAAAGAAATCAAATGAAAATTCTATGTTGGAAGTAAAAAGGCTTGGCACGGAAGGTCACGCCTGTAATCCCAGCACTTTGGGAGGCTGAGGCAGGTGGACCACCTGAGGTCAGGAGTTAAAGACAAGCCTGGCCAACATGAAAAAATCCCACCTCCACTAAAAATACAAAAAAATCAGTGGGGCATGGTGGCAGGTGCCTGTAATCCCAGCTACTTTGGAAGGCTGAGGCAGGAGAATCACTTGGAGGCAGGAGAATCACTTGAACCCAGGAGGCGGAGGTTGCAGTGAGCCAAGATCACATCATTGCACTTGGGCCTGGGTGACAGAAGTGAAACTCTGTCTAAGAAGTAAAAAAAAAAAAAAAAATTAAAAAATTAAAGTTTACTAGCAGGATTTAATGTAGATATAAGATAGTAGAAGAAAGAATGAGTAGATTTGAAGATAGATTCAACAGAGATCATGCAATCTGAAGAACAGAGGAAAAAAGTAGCAGGCAGCCTCAGAAAAAATGTGTGATGACAATAAATGCATTAACATACATATATTGGAGATACCAGAAGTATAGGCAAGAAAGAAAAGGACAAATAAATATTCAAACAAATAATGACTGAAAACTTCAAAAATTTGATGAAGACGTTATCTAAGTATCCAAGGACAATTAATTAATTAGAAGGAGGATAAATGCATAGATATGTCAACACCCAGACACGTCATAGTCAAAATGTTAAAAGCCAAAGATAAACATAATATTTTGAAAATGGTAAGAGAAAAAGTATACAAGTACCAGGAGATTCCACTTAGATGAATAGCTGACTTTGCAGCAGAAACAATGGAAGTCAGAAGGCAGTGGGGTGACATACTTAAAGAGCTAAAAGTGAAAATAACTGTCAGCCAAGTATACATAAAATGAAATTATTTTTAAAAAAATGAATGTTCAGGCCAAGCCCAGTGGCTCACACCTGTAATCCTAGCACATTGGGAGGCCAAGGTAGGTCAATCACCTGAAGTCAGGAGTTCAACACCAGCCAGGCCAACATGGCAAAACCCTGTCTCTACTAAAAATACAAAAATTAGTGGGGTGCGGTGGCACATAACTGTAATCCTAGCTACTTGGGAGGCTGAGGCAGGACAACTGCTTGAACCCAGGAGGCAGAGGTTGCAGTGAGCTGAGATGGTGCCACAGCACTCCAGCCTGGGTGACAGAGCAAGACTTCGTCTCAAAGGGGGGAAAAAAAGTGTAGTGAATACCTTATAAGCTAAATAAAACTCTAGGGACAACAATATCACTAAGAATTTCAAAGGTGTCTCCCATCTGTAGGCCAGAGACTGTTGATAGGAAAGTTCATTAGAGAACAAGACTCAGTGATAGCAGTGGACAAAAAGAAACCACAAAATAATAGAAAGCAGGTGGCACCATGCAATCAGCAGAAGCTGATAAAGTTTGGATATGTGTCCCACCCCAATCTCATGGTGAAATGGAATCCACAATGTTGGAGATGGAACCTAATGAGAAGTGTTTGAGTCATGGGATCAGATCCCTCATGCCTTGGTACAATAGTGAGTTCTTGCAAGATCTGGTTGCTTAAAAGTGTGTGGCACCTCCCCCTTTCCCTTCTTGCTTCCTCTCCCCATGTGATGTGCTGGCTTCCCTTCACCTTCTGTCATAATTGTAAATTTCCTGAGACTCTCACCAGAAGTAGATGCCAGCACCATACTTCCTGTATAGCCTGTAGAATCATGAGCCAATTAAACCTCTTTTCATTATAAATTATCCAGTATCAGGTATTTATTTATAGCAATGCAAGAATAGACTAACACAGAAGCCAACTGAATGCAATTATAATAATCAGTATGGTCAAGTGGAAACCAAGGGTCTTGACCTGTAGAGAGACATAGTGAACAAAGCTTAGTTTCCACAGGGTTGAAATACTTGAATAGCAAAGAAGAATCCTGCTCAATCTGTAAAATCAAAATAAACTAAGGAAGCGTAATTTGTAGATAAAGGTAGCTGCTTCAATTATCCAGTTTCCCCATGTTTTGGGGTCCAGACTTACTGCCTTAAGTAGTGCCTAAGTCCCCCAGGAGCTAAGACTCTGCAACAGTATGTGTACATGCAAACTTTTCCATTTCTTTCCTAAATAAACATATGATTATTTGCTCAGGTAACAATAGACTGGGCAGAAAACATGGAAACATTTTGAATATTTTTGAAGTTTGGTCCTAATATTGATTTATAGAGACTTACGGTATCATATAAGCTTACTGTTGTAGTGGTTGCATATGGGCATATGGAGTAGCCTTGGTGACAAAGATTGATGACCCAACGGCATTAACTTGTACTTGCCAAATCTGATCCAGCTACTTCCCCTGCAAGATATAAACTCTGCCAAAGACACCAAGGCTAAGTTCCTGACACAGAACCATCCCTAAAGGAGATCAACCATCAGCTTAATCATAAATTATCTACATCGGACATAGCTCACCCTGAAAGGGTGTTGTTAATTTTATGTGCTAACTTGACTGTGCCATGTGGTGCCCAGATAGTTGGTCAAATATTATTTTGGGTGTAACTGTGAGGGTGTTTTTAGGTGACATTAACATATGAATAAGCAAATGGATTGCATTGATTTTCCTGTTGAATTTGTTGCATATGAGTGGAGATTTCAAGAGTTTAACCATTCTCTTTTTGATTGGTGAGCATAATGAAAGACATGTTACTACAGTTCTTAGTTCCCACAGTGGGATAAAATACAGTTACTTGGTCCAGATCTAGTCCCCACCATTTCCCTATTGCTTGAGCAAATTATGTAACTTCAGAGAGACTGAAGTGACTCATCTTTAAAATAGGGATCAAGCCTAATTCATGGGAGTAATGCGAAGACTAAACCTTGTAGTCAATGTTAAGTGTCTGGCACCATGCCTTGGATTGAATGCTTACAATGTATGCATTCCATAAAAGATAATTCCTCATGTTTCCTGAAGAACCTTCTGTGTTGTTACTCTCTATTTAAATCCTCCTCAGCTTTATAAAATAGACCGTCATTGTATTTGAATCGTCCAGAGTCGCGTTTTTAACTCACATTTCTCTCATAAGCAGTACAAATTTACCTGAGATTTGACAGATACATAAATCTGATAAGCTAGCCCCTCCTAACAAAATAAATAAAAGGAAATGGAATAAACTATCAAAATCCTCATGCATCTCTTTGTGGCTGAAATATATTATTAGATTTCATAACAAAGTTTAAAAACAATATCAAGTAGGAGTGTGTGTGCTTCTTAATTGGGTAACCAAATGAGCCTATGTTACAATATATTGAATTTTGGGAATTCAACATATATGGGAATGCCTTTAGAATGCTGTCATTATGTGAAACCTTAGGACAGAGAATGAGAGGAAGGTTCTAACACTCAGAGCATAAAGTGTGATCTGCTAACCAGGAACCAGATGCTGGCCAAGAAAGAACTTCACTTCACAGTTATAGTGAAAGAAAGGAAATCTGGAAATTCCTTAAATTGAGTATTGTTCCCATCACACTGTTTCACTCCAATTCACTTACAAAAACCTCAAATGTTTTTAGCATAATACTCTCAATAGTAAAGGCACGATTACAATGAGTTGTCATTTCCACCTTCTTAGATCAAGTGGGATGATAGAATTCTCAGGTCTTTTCTAGGTATAAAACATGTCTGCAGAGGAAAAAGAAAATTCATCCAGGGCTTCAGCATGCTGAAGCATGTGGAATGCAAGTCTTGAACCTGCCATGGCATTTAATAATAAAAACATGAATTGAAGCAATGCCCAAACTTTCTTATTTGAACAAGTCTTCAGAAGACCTATCAGGCTGAAAAAATGGCTTTCTTTGAAGAGGTGGACTATTTACAATTCCCTGGGTTCTATTTCTCATAGTTTTAAGACGTTTTTCTATAAATCATGTTTTTCTTTGATTTCTTTATGACTCTTTACATCTCGATGTCTCTATTTTCTCGTACAACCTCAGCAAAAAAAGGAAGAAAAAAAAAAGAAATAGAGAAAATGTGTGCTGTAAGCATTTAGCAAGGTGTTAAAATGTGCATTAGAAAATCACTAAGGGAACTGATACACTGCTGCTTCATTCCCTGACCTTAGATAACTGCAGCCCTAATCCCAAAGATGCACCTTCTCCTTGGAAGAGTGCAATTTGATCTCAGGAGCAATTCTTGCTTAAGAGATTGAGAATGCTGAATCTACTGAAGGATCTGCAGAGTGTGCCTCTTCCCCTCTAGGTATTAAAAGAAGTACCCTAAAGAGAAATTTACTAGGGCCCATAGAGCAATATTTCAGTCGGTATCACCTGCCGAGATGTCAAGACTGTTTTTATGCCCCTCCCCTGTGTGTGTGTTCGTGGATATGTTTATCTATTAGATAATTCTCTGGGGTTTCAGGTTGAGCAAATGCCTTCCTGGGAAGAAATACCTATGTATTTAATACAAATTGGAATGGATTTATCATAAATAACCAAAAACACATTTAGAAAACACAGTACTTAAAATTGTATTCCACAGGTTTATGGTCTATACAAAGCCTAATATCCAGAGACAACATCAACATCATTATTTTCGTTTAGAAATATGGAAAATTGTACTTTAAATACCTGCTTACCTGAAAACATGTCAATATATGCAGAATAAAAATGAGTTAGAGATTTGTAAATACTGTTTTAATATTAGTCCATGTTTTCTGAACCCATTTCAGAAAACGCCTTTCCTTAAAGAAGTAGTCACTCATTTAAAATGTTTTGTACCAAACAGATTGCCATATAATCATTGAGATACCTAATTTTTTGAGTACAATAAGCTATATATAATCACTGTCACACATTAAAATAAACAACTTGACTCCTAAGGAACCAGAAAGTTTTTCTCAGAAACTTTATAAGTTTTGGATAGTTTATTGTCATTTGTAGGCTGTGGGTAGGTACTGTTTTACTTGGTAGAAGGGAGGTAGAAGAAACAAAAATATTTCCTTTTATTTATTTATTTATTTTTTTTTTGCTCTTCCTTTGAATTGAGAAGCAACCATGTTGAGAAGAAAAACAGTTTCTTTTAAAAGTATCCATACAGATATATACAGAAACGTGATTATCTTTTCAAGTAGAAGGTCTTTAATGGTGGATCCTAGATTCAATCATAGAGCCACTATGGCTTATACATAAATATTTTCTATAAAGAAGTCTAAAGATAAAATTGAAAGAGAAATTTCAACACAGAAGTTACCAAAATTTAAAAAAAAAATATGTCCAAATCTCTCCAAATGTATTGATATTCTTCAGACCTATAATTATAGAAAGCATTACATACTTAGTTCCAGAAATTCTTCATTTCCATTATTGCTGGAAAAGCCATCTAAAAAGCACTTGAAGTTGATGATGTATGTTGTTTATGCGCTTGAAAAAACATCCTCTCCAAATAGGGGGAAAGGTTAGAAATGATTTGTACTGCATTGATCAATTTATCTGAGTTGTCTTTCAGCAGATTGTATTAATGGAACTTCATTTTCTTTTATTCAGTCGACGGCCAATTTTTTGTTGTCTCTTAAAAAGATCAATGAACATGTCTCGCCATCTTTTCACAAAACATGATGATTTTTCCCTTAAAGTTTCAAAGAGACTTTATTATTTTGTTGTAATAGATGTTTGTTCCTCTCTTTCTTGCTTTCAACCCCCTGCAGTGAGTTTTCTAATGCCTGTCTATTCTTTTATATCTCTTTGTAGTTCCAACTTCAATACCTTAAATTTCCGTTTTTTTTTTTTACATCGTTCTGGGTCTACAGATATCGTCAGGGGCAGCAGCTTCTCCACTCTTTGGCCTGCATTGGATGGAGAGGCTGAAGGTATTCACCAATGCAATGAATAAACACAATCAAAACAAGCATCCACTACAAGAATGCACTTTGATTGGGGCATTATGCACCACATCGTTCATAGTTCATATAAAATGAAAGCTTGCTGCTTGTACCAAGGGTAGGTGGAAACCGTTCATTCTCTTTCTGTGTAAGGAGGGTAGGGTGACTAGTGGCCCCCATTTGCCACTTCTTAACATTCAGAGTATGTTTCTATCAATGTAATTGCATCTTTCTGGCTGGTGGAAGAATTTTTTATTTTTTTTTTATTGCAAGGGAAAATATGAAAAGCAAGAAGACAATGAAACTCAATTTATCTACTTGTCTCTTCCTTGTGCATAGCTGACCTCTGGTTCCTTCTATCCCTCTCCTGCCCCTCATTTTTTTCACACCCCTCTGAGCCTAACACATGTCCAGACTATTGACATGTGTTAGGGGTCACCACTTCTGGAGAGAATTGGTACATTCAATAGGAGATTTTTTATTGAGTAGCAGTGAAAGCCATGTGATATATACTAACTGCTCCCAACCACTCTCCAAAAAAAAAAAAAAAAAGACAAATACACAATGAGCATCTTCAGCGCCTTTATCAATACATGTATTAAGCATAGTAGTATAGATATTTACATCTTGAGGACAACATTGCAAGTCTTCATGGAAGACTCAGAAGCATTTTTGAAAACCATATTCTGGGGAGAAAAAAGAAAAATGAAAAAGCAGTATTGGCATATTCATGCATGCATTTCTTTGCAAAGTCACGATAGCAAAACAGTGTTAAATTTTGATATGGCCAGTCCTAAATTATGACTTCCTGGGGAATGGGTTACCCATGGCTTAGGAGCAATCATAAATTACCCTTCACTCCTAAGAGCCCATAATGTGTGGAGGACAATAAATGAAGACTGAACCCGTGGTGTTTGGATGGGAGAAGGAAGGGCAGAGTTGTTTCTTTTATCTTGAGAGCTATCATTATTATCACTTAAGTGGGATATCCAGGCATTAGCCCATATTCCTCCCTCTGACTTAATCAGTCAGAAAGTCTTACAGATTATCTTTCCTAAATGTCTCATATTCATCACCTTTTCTATTCATTCTGCCAGTTTCTTAGTTCAGGTTTGCATCATTTCTCACCTGGATGACTAGGTCAGACTCCCAACTTGTCTCATTTCCTCCAGTATGGCCCTTGAAATGATCCCCCACACTCTGCCAAAATAAACTTCCTAAACTGCAAATATGATCATGTCGTTATACTCCCCAGACTACACAAAAGCCACCCTTAGTTTCAGAACAGAGCTCATATAATTGCCATTTCTCCTTTATCACCTCCCTCTCCCGTCTCCCTCCTACATTTGCACATGACCCTGCAGAAATGGGGACTTGCTGCAGTTCCTTTCTTCATCCTGATATTTTACTCCTCAGAACATTCCCGTTACCAGTAAAGAAAAGTTTTTTTTTTCATCAAGCAATTTCCTACTTAGTTTCAAAAGTGAAACAACATAAAAGCAAAAATGAATCTATCAAGCACAAAGTGCAATCTCAAATATTACCTTCTTAGAAGTCCCACCCTGACTCCTGAGTGCAATAAAATGTTCTTTTTATGGCAGTCTCTGCTACTTCTTTATAAAACTGACCACAGTTCTGTGATCATTGATTTAGTTGACACCAGAAGATTCTGGTGTTCCTTTAGCTTTCATTTCCTAGTGCTGAGTGTTTGGCACATAGTAGACACTCAATAAACATTTTTGGTATGTTAAATGAGAAACTTGGACTAAACATCTGTAATTGACATGCTTTTTGGGTTGGAAATCACAGGAAGGTTACAAAGCAAATACAGTGATAAAAGGGCA
Organism: Cacajao melanocephalus; assembly: GCA_963573385.1. Lineage (NCBI taxonomy): Eukaryota > Metazoa > Chordata > Mammalia > Primates > Pitheciidae > Cacajao > Cacajao melanocephalus. The sequence continues at coordinate 136,809 of CAUYLG010075335.1, read as the reverse complement.
TTGACTTAGGAGAAACCTCAGGTATTACAGGACCCAAGGTCAAGGATTAACTGCTCCAATGAAGGCAACTCCCAATGACTGAGCATTGGGGAGTAAAGTCTCTTTCCTCCATCTCTTTAAGGTTATGTGCTCTCTTGTCTCTGCTTCTCTTTGCTTACCTGCACCACTCTTTTCTACCCCTAAAGGCCAAAATTCGAACCTGCCCTGGTTTATATGTTCTAGCCCAGTCCAGTTCTAGCCTAACATAACATTCTAATTCAGGCACTTATTAGACATTATTTGTAGTTCTCAGTCTTTAACCCAAAGTCTTAATTAAGAGAGACAAATGACCCCAACTTGGGTAAGTATCCATCACTGGCCCTGGATGAGCTGGATCAAATAGTGAAAAATGGAGTCAGTGGCCATTCCTATGATAGGGAGGGGTAAGAGAGAAAGGGCAGTGCTTATGGAAGGTCAGCTGTGGTCTGTGTTCAGGTGTCAAAACAGTAAATGGCTAATCCTCATTCCAATCCCCCAATTTATTGGAGAAACTTCATAGGGTCCGTGATCAGAAAGTCATACCAGTCATTGCGCTTAATGATGTGCTGTCCTTAGGTCTGCTTAGCATTTTATATCTGTTGGTCCATGAGGTTCCTTCCCAGTTGTAATGTCTAGTGATAATAATTCTCCAGGATTAGAGAGCACAAATTGCTATAGACCAAACTCACTGTCAGAAGGCAGAGAAACACCCAATCAGATTCATTCTTAGTAATTCAATTAAAAAAAAAACCCAAAAGAATTCAGTCCTAAGCAAACTTGGCTCATTAGTGTTGTTGTTAATTAGTAATCATGATAAGGACCTTGTTTAAGATGTGATTATATTTTGATGTTACTCCTGTAAACATCTGTTACTGCAGCTTGCACCCGTAAGACAAAGAAAGACACCTCTTGCTTAGGTGCTGTGCTTTCACTTAGAAACAAACAAACAAAACGACCTTCTAAAGCATGTGTTATGGGTTGAATAAATTCATATGTTGATGTATTAACCCCATTATTTCAGACTGTACCTTCCTTGGGACTAAAGCTGTTGCAGACATAACTAGGTAAGGTGAGGCCATTTGGAGTAGGGTGGGCCACTAGCCCAATATGACTGATGTTCTCATACAAGGGGGAACTTTGGACACAGATACACCAGGGAGAATGTCATTTGAAGATAACAGCAGAGAGAGATCTGTAGATATTCCTACAAGCCAAGAAATGCCAAAGATTTCCAGTAAACCACCTGAAGCTAAGTGAAAGGCTTGGAATAGCTTTCTTTTCACAGTCCTAAGGGAAACAATCCTACTGACACTTTGATTTTGCACTTCCAACCTCCAGAACTGTGAGACTGTCAGTTTCTGTTATAAAAGCAGTTCACTTTGTGGTACTTTGCTATGGCAACCCTAGGCTACGAATACACACAATAAAATAAAGAGTCTATAAGCTTGAAAAATTATACAAATATTAGAAAATATGGGAAATTCCAGTATGGTCACTAACTCAGAAATAAAGTACATTTTTGAGATTAACATGCAAAGTGTTCAGTTCACGTTGTAGTCTAGGGTTAGGAAACTCTGCTTCTGTGACTCTTTCTTGGATTTTTGTTTTTAATTCCAGGAAAGATCCCCCTCATTACGTTTTACTCAACTACAGGTCTCACAAAATTGCCACTCCTGGGAGTATTCTAAATTAAGACCATGTATGCATTTTCCTTTTCTATAATTCAAAGATATAATGGACAAATATCTCCTAGAATTTGTGTGAAGACTGGGTGAGAAAAAGCATGGGAAGTGCTTAGTAGCCCAGTGCCTAGGACAGATTAAGTGCACAATAAAATTTATCTAATTTTTTAAAGGTAGAAAATATTTATACTCTCCAATTTGTATTTTGATACCCGTAGCCTGGGATGATTACCTGTCTTCTTCTGTTGGTTAAGGCCCATCTTTCCAAATAGATCATATTTGAACTAAACGTGTAATATAAATAGATCACTTTTGGAAAAGGGGATCATAATTTTACAGTCTATGTTTCTTCCCCCATTATCCTCAAAATCTAGCATAATTATGAGCACACAGCATATGCTAAGTTAGTGAACAAGTATGTGATATATGAAGAGACAGATGAATTTTTCCAAGCACAATTGGAAATTGAAATAAAAAATAACACCATTTGTAATATTAAAAACCTATGAAATACTTAGATATAAATCTGAGAAGAGATGTGCAAAGCCTATACAATCAAAACTAAACCCAGCTGAGACAAATTAACAAAGGCATAAAGAAGGGATACACTGTGATGATCACTGAAGGACTCAATATTGCTGAGATGCCAGTTTATCCCAAAGCGATTTACAAATTTAACACAATCCCATGCAATGTCTCATAGGATTTTTGTAGGACTTGAAAAGATGATTCTAAAATTTACATAGAACTTCAAAGGACTAAGAAGAGCCAAAACAATTTGAAGAAGAACAAAGTTGTAGAATTAACACTACCTGACTTCAAAATCTGTAAAGCTATGGTCATCAAGACAATGTAATACTGATACAAAGATATAAAAATACATCAGTGGAAGAGAATAGAATCCTGAAAATTTCCACTAAATATATAGGAAAACAAATGATTTTCAGCAAAGGTACAAAAACAATTTAGTGTAGAAATAATAATCTTTTTTAATAAGTGATATACTAGAACATTTAGAAATCTATAAGCAAAAATGAAATCCTAAGCATACCTTACAGTGTGTGTGTGTGTATATATATATAAAACTAAAAATGTATAAAAGAGCTAAAGTATAATCTAACACCATGAAACTTCTAAAATAAAATATAGTATGAATCTTTATAACCTGGAGTTAGGCAAATATTTCTTGGCTATGACAGCAAAAGCATATTTCAGAAAAACATACATTGATAAATTGGGCTTCACCAAAATTCAGTTTCTGTTCTTCATAATACATCATTCAGATATTGAAAAAATAAGTTACAGACTATAAGAAAGATATCTCAAATTATGTAACTCATAAAAAATGTGTATGCAGAATATATCAAGAAGTCTCTAAACTCAATAAGAAAAAAATGGAATAAAACTATGGACACAAAATTTGAACACACATCTCACCAAATTAGATGAAGCCAATAAGCACATGAAAAGATGCCCACCACCATTAGTCATTAGGGAAACGCCAACAAAACCCATGAATAGATACTACTACACATCTATTAAAATGACTAAAATTAAAAAACTGACTATACTAAGTCTTAGGATGTGGAGAAACTGGAATTCTTAGTCATTGCTGGTAAGAATGTAAAATGCTGTTAGCCCTTGGAAAAATGCATTAGCACTTTTTGAAAAAGTAAAACACATATGTACCATATGATTCAGCCATTTCCATCTTAGGTATTACCCAAGAGTAATGAAAGCATATGTCCATTCAAAGACTTGTACATAGATGTTCAGAGCAGCATCACTTGTAACAGTCAATAACTGGAAATAACTCAAATATGCATTAACTTGTGAATGGATAAACCAATTATGATATATCCGTATGATATAATGTTACTAAATAATAGAATGAACTATTAATAAATGCAGTGACATGGATGAATCACAAAATATTTTCTGAGTAATAGAAACTAGGAAAAAGTGTATATGTGTCATTTAATATATATAAAATTCTAGAAAATGCAAACCAATTTATAGTGGCAGAATATAGAGCAGTGGTTGCTCAGTGATGATGGGGGTGAGCAGGCAGGAGGGAGGGACTTACCAAGCGTTGGGGAGGGAACTCTTGGCCAAGGGATAGGTTCATTGTCTTGATTGTGAAAGATCATTTCACAGGTGTAAACATATGTCAAAACTTCTAAAATGATATACTTTAAATAAGTGCGGTTTGGAGTATGTCAATTTTGCTCCTCAATAAACTGGTTAAATGCCCCAAGCAGCAACAATAAAACAAACAAAAAGAAACACAGGGCTAAGGAAGCCAGGCACACTGAAAAATATTCTCCATATACTTGCATTTCCTTTACATAAAGTTCTCAAGTAGACAAAACTTATCCAAAGTGATAGCAATCAGAATATTGGCTTCTTTTGGGGAAGAGTAGGTAGGGAACTTCTCAGGGGAGGATGTTCCATATTGTAATCTTTGTAGTGGTTATGTATGAAAAAATTGAAAAGATGTTTAAATGATTAAAAAAAACCTCACCTTTTAGAAACATTAAGATACAGTACAATGAGATGGAACACATAAAACTTGACCTCCCAAACTATTTTGTTTAAAACATTGATGCTTCTTGTTCGTTCCCAAGTCCCTTGGAGATTTTTAAACAATTAGCATTTTCAAGGCTCTGAGGATTTTGCACTATAGGGACTTGCTTAACTTTGTTTTAAACCAGTGTTTCCAAGACTTATTGGACCACTGAAACATTTTTTTTATTTAACACTTTTAAACATCTGATGGAACAAGTGTTCCAAAGGGATATATTTTAGGAAACGCTAAACAAGCTAATTAAAAATACACCATTTAGAATCTATGGAGGTTTAAAGAGGTTAATTGTTTTTGTCGGAGCTCACACTGCCTGCAAAGGGTAGAGGCAGGATTGGAAATGCAGGGCCATCAGACTGGACAGCCATTCTGTATTCTTCCCATCTTTTCCTGCTCCAGGCCTCAGTTTTCTCACCTATAGACTGAGGAGATGAGAACATACACAGCATGAGATAGCAATTGGAGCTGCCACTTTCTTCAGCTGTGTTTTGCGGTAGCTTAATGAAACAATCTGAGCTTCAGTTTCCCTCCGTAAAATGAGAAGAATAATACTCCAACTGAAATGCTTTTCTTCTTTTAATTTTGTAATTTAAAAAACAGCCAAGTAAAATAAGATGCATTTAAAAGTTGTCCAAACCCACCCCCTACCACATCTTGATGCTTGACTTCTGTGTGTCAAAAGTCATTTGTGTATCACCAGTCATTCTTCTGCTTTGGGTTTCTGTCAATAAATACCTTCAGGCTTGGCACACACAGAAAATCATTAAATGTCCCACTTCACACAACCAGATTTACAAAAAGCATATTTTAATTTGAATATTTGATGTATTTATCAACAAAGAGAATAGGCATCACTTATGCATAATGTGCCTATGATCAGGCTACTAATGAGTTTATTTAAAAACATCATTTAATCTTAATAAAACTCTAAGAGGAAAGTATTATTATGTTGAATTGTACGTTGGAAAAATAAATTCTAGAGTATTCAATCAACCACCTAAACTTTGATGTTATCAAGAGGTGAAGCCTCAGGTTAAATTGGGTCTGTCTTCCTCTCGACTCTCTGTTTCTCTCTAGGTCACTGCTGGTTTGAGCACTTCGGTGTGGTTTAAAAGGGGCTCATGAACCAGGCATCATTCTGGGGAGTATTGCTGCATTCATTGTTTATATTACAGAAGTGAACAGAACTCATCTATGGTGCATCTCTGAAGCCTTGCATTCAGGATTTGGAAAATTCAGTGTTATTCCTTGTACCTACTTGCCATTTACAAAGTTCTTGGGCTCTTTCCAAATGTCTCTTTGAGAAAAGCAAAAACAATGTCAAGTTTAATATGGAAGTGGAATAACAAAAAGTGCAGAAATCTGTCCCCCAAACAAACAAGCCATATAGCCTTTCTGCCCTCCAAACAAGCCATATAGCCTTTCTGCCCCCCAAACAAACAAGCCATATAGCCTTTCTGCCCCCTCAAACAAAAAAGCCATGTAGCCTTTCTGGCCCCCAAACAAAAAAGGCATATAGCTTTTCCTTTAGCATTATGGAAGATGGTATTAGTCTCTTTTCACACTGTGAATAAAGACATACCTGAGACTGGGAAATTCACAAAAGAAAGAGGTTTAATGGACTTACAGTTGCACGTGGCTAGGGAGGTCTCACAATCATGGTAGAAGGCAAGAAGGAGCAAGTCACATCTTACATGGATGGTGGCAGGTAAAGAGAGAGCTTTTGCAGGAAAACTTCTTGTAAACCATCAGATCTCATGAGACTTACTCACTATCCTGAGAACAGCATGGGAAAGACATGCTCCCAAGGTTCAATTACCTCCCATTAGGTCCCTCCCACATCACATGGGAATTTAAGATGAGATTTGGGTGGGGACGCAGCCAAGCCATATCAAGCACATTATCAAAACATGGCCTTCCAAATTATCAGGAAATAAAGGTATGTCCATAACAAACTAATTGACAATGCAAAACACACATATAATGATGAAGCAAAACGTGACACACACATCAGTGTAACTATGTGAATAACCAGATGTCATCTGTTGGAATATTTTCTAAGCAATGCTCTGCAAATGCCAATTCTTTTATACAAATTAGCCAGTAATATTTACTGGTCATTTATTTATATTTAACAAAACTCCTAGTTTTTAGTGTCTACCTTATATCATATCCTGTGGTCATGGATGTGAAAAGATAAAGTCATTCTTGATTCCTTTCCTATATAACATAATATTTTAAAGCAAAAATTTTAAACTACAGGGTTAGTCAATATTTCAACTAAGTCGAAGAATAATGAGTATAAATTAAAATAATATAAATAAATACGAGCAGTCATGATGCAAACTCTGTTCCATCTGATCCTTCAGAACCTATCTTATCCAATGCCATTCTTCCCTATGTGTGCTCCAGTGATATTGATATCACATCACTCCTTATCCACTTTTAATTTCCTTTGGATTATTAATATATAATTTTAAATGTTTTAACTTTTTATTTCTATAGTTTTTTATTTTATTTTTATTACTAGTGTCATATACTGCCAACAATCATGGGCAGAAAATGTAGGCTTATTAAAGGCAGCTGTGAGAATTCCTTGACCTAAGCATTTATTCTCCTAATATTTACTGAGAACCTGCTAGCTGCAAGCACCAGGTTATGTGCTTGATTAAGGAGATGAACGGTCTAGTTGGGTAACTCTGGGGCTTCTTACCAAAGATCAGTCATGCCCATCAGCTCCCTTCAAGAGAACACCAAGTCAACTGATGAAATACTCCTATTTTTAAATATTATGAACCATCCAGTCCTATGAGTCATGCTTTTTTTGAAGCATTGCACTTGGCATAGCCTGTATAGTATTAATAGATTGGATGTTGGTGGAATGATTGGTACATTCAAATATATAATCTCATTTGATTTTATTTAAGTTGTAATTCTCCACAGCATGCAGTTGTAAAAGTGTTTCCTTTTTCCATCCTTTTCCCTTCTCCTTCTTTTTTGTTCCTCCTTCCATTCCTTCTCCTTTCCTTTTTTCCATCCTTTCTTTGTTTCTTTCATCATTGTCTAGGCCACACATGATAAGCAAGTAGCTTACAATCTACAGTGGGACACAAACACACATTAACAACACTGACGTGAATCTATCTTTCCAGAATTAACAAGGAGTTATGAAAATATGAGAAAGATAAGGGATAGGAGAATGTCACTCTAATTAAAGTTTTCATTCTGATATCTGATAGGATTGTCTTTATAAAAGTACTATAGGCAATGATGAGATGGCTATCATATTTTTATGTTCACTAGACCATGGATTTCATCAAGAAGTAAATTTTTCAAGAGGGCGGTGGTAGTTAGTAATAGAACATATCTGATGCATGTTATATAGTTTCCCAGGCAGAAGCACCTGGTTCATAGGCTGGATTATACTAAGCCACCTATTAATTTGAAGTTCTGAGTCCTCTTATGAAGAGCATGATCAGGGTGCAATAAAATGCTAAAGCTGAAGGACACCTTGCTGATGAGAAACAAGGAATTCTGCTATTGGCATTGATTGCTAAATGATCAAGAGAATAAGTGCAAACCTACACAATCCTTCAATGAAGAAAACGATGGACTAGTGGCTGCACAATGTCAGCTTTCATCTTGTTTTATGAGATATTTCTTAGGGAGCAGTATTCTGGCCAGGAGAAGGAACCCTTTAGCATAAAGTGATGTTTATGCAAAGAATCTAGATGTGAGAAGTACCATTTCTTCTGAGAAATAGCATTTCTTATAAACCTGGAAAGAGTAAAGAATTCTTCATTGTGGAACTGTGTTGATCACTGGGTCCACATCAACCAATGAATCTAATTAACAGTTTCAAAATAAATAAATTTTATTATGGCCATAAAGCAATTTCTAATGTATTTTTAAAACTCAGAAATCTGTTTTGACAATGCCATATAGAGCTGAAGAAAAATAATCGCTGGCTTCTTCAGGTGCAGTGGGCTCAGCAGTGGGCCAAGTTTATGAAGGCAGGCCCTTATCTTCATCATATCATCTTGATCTTTGTGAGAAGAAAGAAGTGAATAGCCCAAACATTTATGGAATAAGAGAAGCATTCAAGTTAATGTTCTCTTCATTCGTCAGGTGAGTAAAAGGGCGTAGGTTCTCTCTCATGCCCTGGAATCCAATGCATGAGTTATAAAAGACTAAGCAAGAAAGAAGAGATGCCACCAGGAATCTTTTAGGAGGGAATGCTATTTTTTAAAGGAGGCTAGGGGAGCAACCTAAGTGCCCATCAATAAAGAAACGGTTAAATACATTATGATAAAGAGACAAAGTGCAATGCATTTAAAGAATGAGATATTTTCATTATTATTGATATGGAAAAGTGTTCAATCTAATTACAAGAGAATGAATATGTCAAAATCCCTGTTATAAAGAAAAAATACACACAAATATATGTGTGTATATATATTTATATACATAGATGGGTATATTTGTGTGTATATGTATAGAGAGATGTCTATAAATAAACAAGAACAATTCAGAAGCAACAAGTCTACTGGGCTGGAAGCAGAGGGCAAGGCTGGCTCTGGTGAATAGGAATTGCACTTATAGTTTCTCTATGTATATATATTTATGTATGTTTATGTGTATATTTCTGTAGTTTATGTGGTTCTTGTGTGTGTGTGTGTGTGTGTTTGTGTGTGTGTGTGTTTGTGTGTCTGTGTGTGTTTCCAGAAGACCATTAGGATCAATCACCCTTTGGTTGATTTTATGATTAAATAAGTTTAAATTTGGGTGTCTTGATCCAAAACGTAAGTGAAAATTAACTGCTATGAACTCTAAACCTATTTTAGATTTAAGGGGAATTATAAGCAGTCTGTTGATAATGAGTAACAACACAAGACCCACAAATGTTTTGAATTAACCCTGATGAGAGTGTAGGATTTCTTCTGGCTATTGCTCTCTTGTTCAACATATCTGAGGTCTCCCTTATATCAAGACATTCTCAAACATTTGCAATTTTAAATCAGCTTAGACATACCAATGTGAAACCAACATAGAAATGAAGTCTGTATTCATTTCTCTTTAGATAGAAGGCACATAAATTCTCAGATAATATGTGTTAGCCAGGTGTAATCCAGATCATAATATTTTATCTTTCTCATTCTTTGTACCTGTGCTAAACCTGGCCCTGGTTAGCTTTCCCCATCTTGCAGGACTTCTAACAGTATTTCAATAAAATCAATATGTGATACTGATTTGCTCCTTGATCCCTGAGCAGTGGTACATGTTTAACCATATTTCACTCCAGACGATCCTGTAATTTCACCACTTGATTCCATGACTAACTCTAGCTCTCCCTGTCTTCTTTGTCCATCTTCCAGGTACTATGCTTGGTACTACCACTGAGGTATGGAACCCATAGTAGACAATGTCACATTGGATTCTCAAGGCCAAGTGGAACTGGGTATAGAGCTGTGGTGGTTTCTAAGGGTCAACCCAGTAGATCTGGAAACAGGATTTCCAGAATTGCCTTCCTGTTATGGTTTGAGTGAAGGTTGGCTGCAGAGGAATTTGTGAATGACGAGGCAGGTGAAGTAAAACAGCTGTCGTAAGGCTCAGAGAGTTGGAGTAGGGCTCTCAGCCTCACCAGAGCCGGGGCATGTTGTCACGGACCCACTGGCTCTTCTTGCTGGTAGGGGCAGCCATTTGGGCCCCCTCTACTGCAGCTCCTGCTGTCTCTTCAAGTCTTAGGCCAAGTCCTGTTCAGAGATGTGGCCTTCTTCAGATCTCCTGTGCCATCAAAATTGCAGGCAGTGAGAGACAGAAACAGTACCAATTTGTGCTCACGTGTTTCCATTTGTCTCTGTGGGTTCCAGTATGTCCTCATGGGTTTCAGTATGTCCTTGTGGTCACCACTTTATGTCCAGCTTTTCTTCCCAGCCATAGGTTCTGCTGACCTGCAGTGATTGGAGCCTTAACCACCACATCCCACAAGTCATAAGATGCGTCCCTTATAGTAATCCCCACAGTCTGTATCACTCCAAGTGGAACTACTTCCCTGACTGAATCCTAAATAACACAAGAGGGAAAATGTTTACCCATTTTTGTTTGTTTGTTTGTTTGTTTTTTTGAGACTGAATCTCTCTCTGTTGCCCAGGCTGGAGTGCAGTGGCATGATCTTGGTTCATTGCAACCTGTGCCTCCTGGGTTCAAGCAATTCTCCTGCCTCAGCCTCCTGAGTAGCTGGGACTACAGGCATGTGCCACCACATGTGTTTCACCATGTTGATCAAGCTGGTCTCGAACTCCTGACCTTGTGATTTGCCTGCCTCAGTCTCCCAAAGTGCTGGGATTACAGGCGTGAGCCACCGTTCCCTTCCAGTTTCTCCATTGTTTAGTATATTGGCAAGGTCTGAGGGACAGGACGGGAGCCCTTGGGGCTGGCGTTCACTCACTCCGTTCTTCATTTAACGTATTCACACCATGTGTATGAGCATTCAGCTTGGCGAGTGGAGCAGCTCCGCATGACTTGCTGGAAATAATTCGGAGCACTTATAACCAGTCTTGGGAACCCAAGCCAAGTGTTCTCGAGCACATCCGTATGGGAAACAAAAGTTTTGTTTTGTCCTCATCATTCCTTCACCCACTTCAGATGGGGAAATATTTGGGAAACGGAAGTGCATATAATATTCTGTCTGTGCTACCAACGTTCTAATGGTGTTTACCTGAAATGTTTCTATCATTCCCGAACTTTCAGGGTTTCTGTTGGTGATTGGCGAGGAACAGATTGCACTCTCCTGAACTGAAATCTAATGAATGCCACAAAGAGAAAATAAACTGGAGACACTTGAAAAAAGAAAAAGAAAAGAAAACTCACTTCAAGAAACCGAAGCTTTCCTCCCACCCCTCCTTCTCCCATCACTCGCAGCCAACTAAGCTCCCCACACATTCTCATCGTCTCCCTGCACGGTGTCTGTGGTGGTGACAACTGATTCATGTGTTCATTTGCATATCCCCCGGTGCCAGCAGCAGAATACAGAATGGGCCTCCTGTGCCGGCAGCCAACACAGCACTGGCAAATCAGGGAGCTGTCAGAAACAGCTGTCCATTAACGGAGTTTGTGGAAACAACCAGGAGCTGTTTGAAAATGCTAGGTGGTAGAATTTAATTGGAGTAGCAACTGTTCAAAATTAAGATTAAAAGGACCAGTCAGTCAATGTGGATTTTGTGACACCTTAAAAATAACGTTTCAGGTTTGATTAATGCTGCATGAAGTTTCTCTCCTTCGCTGATAGGGCCTGTATGCTGATAGTTGATTCAGTGAATATATCTAGCAGTGAGAGCTCATGGGCTCCAGAGGTCAGATATCTTATTCTCTATGCTGAAACCCTTGTTGCTTTAAGGAAAAAGGATTTTAATAGGAATCACATGCACGTTGACTACAGGGAGCCAAGTGGTGGTGGAAGAAGCAAAGTCGGCAGTTTTGGAGACGGACATCTTTTTCTCCACAGTGTGAGTGTGGCTCAGCTCTGAGCAGTCCATTCTACCACCCTGAGCCCTCATGGCCAGATACGGGAGCTTACAGAGTATGTCGCTTCCCAGCGGTGAGTTGAGGAAGAAAAGAGAGTCCTCATGGCCAGTTTAATCCTTGGCGTCTCTCCTGAGCATGCTGAAAAGGTTGCTAGATGTTGCCAACACTGAAGTGAAGCAGGAGTGAGTGTATGGGGTCATTGAAATACCAGACCAGTAATGGTTTCTTAAAAAGACTTTTTATCCGTCTGAAAAATCTCAACTTTAGCGTTTCATTAAGATTGGAAAACAGTTCCAACATGCCAGACACAGCTACTTGTAATTTGAAGCAGAGTTCATAACCCCAAACACCACATTTTAACGATTTTTAATTTATGGTTGAACTCTAGGTACTCAAGTCAACATTCTTCTTCCACATTCATGATTCCTATTGTGGTCATTTAGTTTAATTCTTTGACTTTTATTCTTAAATAGTTTGTCTTGCTACTTGTTACAAATGTCCATTTTAAAATTGATTGAAAAGGAAGAACATTGAATGTAATTGAGAGTGACAGCACCTGTAGAGTAGGTTTAGATGTAATTTGCGGGCAGAGGGAGTACACGTGTTTTTTTAAGAAAACATCAGAGCAGATATACCGTAGGGTCAGGACAGTGAGCATGAGGCAACAGTTCCAGATAGGTAGTGCACCGCAGCCAGGAGAGGAAGTGACAGCTGGTGGCTTAGTAAACAGATTTCAGTTTAGGGTTTTCTGAACATTTTAATATGCTTCTCCACTGTATCTTTTGTTCCCAACTCAATAACAAAGCCATTTCTTATTGTTGCCTTGGAATATCAGATTGGTTAGAAAACAGATATAGAAAAAAAGAAAGTCATTTGGTGTTAAAACAAAACATTTCTAAATATCTGATGCAATGTTATAGTAATATGGAGGAAGTGAGGGGAAGGGAGGTTCTCCAAAAGGAGAGAGCCTGGGAATGCTTGCAAATGGAAATACCTGGCATTTCATTCCTCTGAGGCGTTTTTTCTTAAATTATTATCTTCTCCCAAACAACGTGTATCTCCCAACTTCTACCCAACTGATCAAGGGGCTCAGCTGACTGGTAGGGTCTTTAAGGAGAAAATAAAAGCTGTGAAAGATGAAACTGACTGAATAACACTGAAGGCATTAGTCTTAACAGCCAAGCTCATTTCAAAGATACCGGACATTGAAAGAAATGGTTATCCTTGAGTCCTGCTGTCTGTGTGGCATACCCTGCCTGTCTCAGTGGAAAGCACCAATTTGTGTTTGTTGTGAATATCTGTGAATACTGTCTTATGGAAGCTGGTTTTTAATTGTTGCCAGCCTCAAGGGAAAATGTGATTGAGTCCTCTATGCTGCAATAAGACAAGAGGAGCTGTTCTTTGAGTGAAAATATTTCCATTCAGCTAGAGGGAATGAGAGAAATGCTTCAGAATTCAGCGTTTCCCTTGCTATTTTTAGTTAAATTAGGCTCACAATCGTGAGGTAGCGCTGCTGCATTGGTCCATGATATGACCAAAGTAAGTTGCTAACATGTCTGTAGTTTACAGAGTTTCTAAGGGAAGTAGTTGTTGGAAAATACTAGTTTTGAGTAAAAAGATAAATGAAATCGAGGAAGAATTAAACGTAACATGGTAGACGTTATCCTTTCATTTCACTACATTCTACTGAGGGGATCATGGAAAGAATTCATATTTGAATAGCATCCTGGTCTCCATTTTCAATTTTCTCAATTCTAGTTTGAACATTCAGGAAGAATGCAGATTATGACAATAGATTTATAAAATGTATGATTAAGACTTACTCATGCTAGCTCAATTAAAGAGTGGCATACAGTAAAAAATATTGTGAGAATTTTAAGAAAACAACAGTCAAGAAAGTGGAATCCAGACAGGTTCATGGTCTTAGGACTTTTGCTCTTTTTTCTTCTCTGACCAACTCAGCCATCTCTTTATGTCCCTCATAAAGCTCTGCCTTGAACATAACTTGGCTTGTGTCTGTAGCAGGTCACCAAAAATCTGTTTGTCTTCTCATACAAGCAGTCCTACTAATTTCCAGGCTTTCCTTGCTGTTAAGTAGGGTCCCATGATGGGTTTCAGTCAATGGAATCTGAAAAGAAATGGCAGCTTCAGAGCCCAGGCTTTTGAGAAATGGAGCCCTCATGCTAGGAGATGGCCAAGCCATAAAGGGGAAGCTTTGATCCTTGGTCCCTGAGCCACCACTGGTGGAAAGCTACCCATAGATGAGAAGCATCTAGTTAGACTGTAACACAAGTGAAAATAAACTTGCCTCTGAGGCATTAAAAGTTTTCATCAGTTAGTGACTGCATCCTGTCCAAAGTGAACTATTGCACATGATCCTGAACTTTATAACCCAGTTTCTTTCTGCCACCTGCCATTATTCCTCCAACCCGTCTATTCCCCACTCCCACTGATCTAATTGACCAACTCATAGTTTTATTTTAGGCCTGGCAGGCAGTAGGTTTCCAACCAGCCGATGCATCAGCTGCAGTCGCTTGTTCACACTTGACCTAACCAGCTCTGGTCATTGTTTCTAGTCACAGCTGTGGGCCTCACCTGTCAGAGGAAAATATAAGCAACACAGGGTGGGAGAGTGAATCCTGGGTGGAGTTGCAGCAGAAACAGTGGGGAGCACTGCATGCCCCTGCTGTGATGAGCTCCCAGCAGAAGCCAGACTTTCATAGCTCTAATGTGGAAGACTTCATGAAGTCACATATATCACTATAAGCTTATAGGAATGTGTCTCAAGGTGGATTCTGAGTTAAACTTGCATGTGCCAAAATGGTAAATGGATCACTACTGCTGTCATCCTCAAATTCCTTCTCAGTCGTAGTAACAAATCTCCTCCTTCCAGGTGAAGGTGTTCTTTTGTCAACTCCTATATTCACACAAAAATGTGGTCTTTGTCCTTCAGAATTTCCCAGTGCAGGAGGGGCTGTTGGGAGCCAATAATACTAGGCTTTGTAGGTACAAAGTCAGATGACATAAAGTATGATTTCTGTTCATAATTCATGCATACAACAGGAGTCCACAGGTCATGCACACCTTGCAATCTGCACAAAATGTCATGGAATCCCATGAGTAATGTGCATATATTCAGAGCTGTAACTGGTCCACATAGCTACAGAGAGCCCTGGTTGATATACATTATATATATAGATGTTCATGTAATGACATCTAACAGTTTTTATCTGGTTTGCCTGCAGTACATATTACACTTCCTGGAGAAAGGTATATGTGTTTGGATAGCTTCGGTAGCCCTAATAAAATTTGAAAGCTGAGAAAGTTTCCTTCTTAGTAGTAGAGACAAATGAAAGCAAGAACACTTTCCTCTGTGCTGATTTTGCACTGCCTAACAACTCGACAGAACATTATGAAAACAATGTATTTCGTAATACAACTACAAAGGAATTTTATAAGTGTTCCTTTTTTTTAAGACTTGGTTCCATTATGCTGTCCAGGCTGGAGTTGGTATTCACAGGCACAATCCTGGTGCACTGCAGACTCGAACCCCTGGCTCAAGCAATCCTCTAGCCTCAGCCTCGTAAGTAGCTTGGACTACATGCAGTTGCCACCTGGCTTAAGCATATGTTTTTTGGATGGAATGTGAACATTTTAAGATTACTTGTGTACAGTCATTATGTGATTCTTTCAAAAGAGTATTTAGCTAAGAAAGGTTTTGTTTCTATCAAGAAGGTATTCTTGTTTACATATCAGTAAATTTTTTGTGTGTGCCTTCAGCACCTCTCGACTGGTTTTGCCCTGTGTCACTTAAACTATTTCTCCAGTATTACCAGATTTAGACATTTAGTGGAATTTTTTTTTTTTTTTTTTTTTAGGTAAAGACTACAGAAGAGAATGATACTTTTAGTATAGGGGACTAGGCTATAGCGTGTACTTGCAAAACACCGTGTGACCTATTGTCTAAATTCATGTTTGGCTGAGTCTTTTAAAAAATTGTCTGTATTTTGCTTAATTTTATAGGAATAATTTCAACTACAGAAAAAAAAGGAAAAGGATGAAGACAATACAATTCAAAGGAGCGATGTAGGGTAGTGTTTTAGAGTTCTACCTCAGGAATCAGAAAGATAAGCCAATAATGACTAGAGTCATAATTAAGACTTTGGACAACATTGTGAAGCTTCCCTCTAAGCTTCAGCTTACTCCTTCTTATAATGTGAATACCATGTTTTCTTGGAAAAACTGAATAAGTCACTCCATGCAAAGTGCTGCAGATGGCACCTGGCACATAAGAGTGATCAGCCAGCCAGGTGAGGTGACTCATGCCTGTAATCCCAGCACTTTGGGAGGCTGAGACGGGCAGATCACAAGTTCAGGAGATCGAGGCCATCCTAGCTAACACTGTGAAACCCTGTCTCTACTAAAAATACAAAAAATTAGCTGGGCATGGTGGCAAGTGCTTGTAGTGTCAGCTACTTGGCAGGCTGCGACAGGAGAATCGCTTGAACCTGGGAGGCGGAGGTTGCAGTGAGCCAAAATTGAGCCACTGCACTCCAGCCTGGGTAACAGAGAAAGGCTCCGTCTGAAAAAAAAAAACATAACGATCAGCTCATCTAGTTGCTCTCTTAGTGATTAAAAGCATTGTTATCATCATTGTCATCACAATTTCCCACATTCCAGCCCTCTAAGACATTGAGGTTTCTGTCTTTCCCATGGTTTATGTTATACCTATTTGTCTTCCATATTTGGATCATACTGTGTATCTGTAGGCCTAAAAGTTAATATTACTGTGTTTTAAAATAAATGTTTTTCAGTTCTAAGAAAAATATAATATTGTGCAGCTGTAGTACTTTGTGTAACACATTTGTCACATTAATCTTTTGTTTGCTAGCATTGACAAATTATGTTCTGATAGGTAATCATTACCTAATGGTAAATGCCATATTACATGGTGACCTCATACAAAAAGTGTCATTCTTATTCTCTAATATCAGAATTACAAAAAATGTGCTGTATTTTCACAGAGCTGATATTCGTATTATCCCAGCATATGATTTCAAAATTTGTATAGTCCTGCTTCAACTTTTTCAGGGTTTGTCATCACATATGCATATGGTACATACACACGTGTCCTTTGCTCTAGCACAGTTCTGATAATGCACAAATAGACCACTTCCTTTAAATAAGCCAATCTATGCTTATTATTAGGGAAATTCTTATGACTAAGCAGGGCCTCCAGATTTGAAAACAAGTACACAAATGAACGCCATCTACACCTGTAACTCCACGGGTCACATTGCCTAGCCTGGCAACAGAAATCTTAGCTAAAGCTGAGACACAGTAAATAGAAATGTAAATTTCAAAAGGAGGAGAGGCAAGCCAAAGAGAAAGGGGCTGTTGCCTAAATGGGAGACTGCAGCAGGTCAGCTCACCCACTCCTCTGTGTATGTGCTGCGTGACTCTCATTCAGTCTGGTAAGATTCTCAAACAAAGTCCAGTGTCCTAAAAATATTTGGAACTATTACAAAGCATAAATTATAAATGTGTCAGGAAAATGGGAAAAGGTGTCTTGGGCCTACTTAAAGCACAAAATGATCTCAACCATTATTCAACAATGATATGAACATCTTTTATTTCATTTCTCCTTAACTGTTCCTTCTGTTTGCTATCATTTCCTGCTCAGCACCATGTCAATAATTACTAAATTAGTGGGACGCCTGTACAATTTCAGCTCAAGTGTTATTACTGACAAGTCAAACAATGGGGCTGATGGAAAAGATGGGACTCCATCTCCTTATTTAAATGGACCGTGTTCAGAAGGAAAGATTGAAGCCCCCTTTTTCTTCAAAAGAAGGAGGGAGGGAATGGTTTACATTTTGTGAGGCTCAAGGACACGGAGTCAGAGGAAATGCCTTTTTAACAGAAACCTCTTTTCATTTCCAGGGGACAAAAATGAAGGTCATTGAAAAGAATCATGCTTGGTGGAAGAAGTAATTACATTTTTTTTCAAATCTCAGAGGAATAATGCTTTTATATTTCCTGAGATGACCCAATTTGCACTACGATATGCTCCCTTAAATGTAAGTATATGGACGCCCTCGTCCTGTATTGTTTTTTACTGGTTAAGATGCCCTGTCGTACCTCTGATTAATTTCTGTACTGGTCTCCCAATACACAAAAGCAACTATACCACGGTTGTCCGTTCTTACAATGATAAGTTAAAAATGACAGACTTGGCCAGTTCCCCCACTGCCAAAAAAAAAAGAGTCAGAGAGTCAAGTAGCTGCAGCTATAAATCATCTCAAATTGTATGATTCAGGGCCACTGACCTGTCTTGCAGTGGGAAGGAAGTAGCCTGACACATGAGTGCTCCAAAGGATAGCTGGGGCTCTTGCTTCAGCAGCCAGGCACTGGTTAAGTGGACTGGAAGGAAGAGTTTCTTACTCTTAGTCCTTGTTCTCCAGCCTTACTATATATACACCTGTCCCCAGAGCTCTGCTAGCCACAGCTACATAGGAACAAGCTCAGGAACACCTTTTCTCTGCAATAAGAAGTACTATTTTAAAAATTGTATTAAATATTTGTTAAAATGTGTGTTTCTAGCAATAGGATTGCTAAGAAACACTCCAAAATAGTGTTTATATACCTCTGAACCATTCTTTGATTATTTTTCTTAAAATGCTTAAAGCACTTTCTGGAAATTGATTTGTATTTGATATAGATAGGAATTCACTGGGCATAAAACTAAACTTAGTTTTGAGATGTCAAACAACCCTTTCATGACCTTTGACTTGCAGTGAGGTGAACATTTAGTTGAGAAATATATATGTGTGATTGCTTTTCGGTATTTTGGTTAAGATCAAGTGTAGGAAATGTATATATGTTTTCTGTTCTAGTTTATATGCAAACAAACTCTTGATTTTTGGAAAAAGTGATCATGCATGATGTCACTTAGCATGTTGGAAAGCCCTAATGTTAATTCTTTTAGACCTCCAAAGAAGATGGTCGCTTAAACAATGTTAGTGAGGAAAATAAATGAAGACATTAATGAGGTTTCTACCTGCCTTAAAGAAACTTTTAGATTTTTATTTCTTTTTACTCATTTTCTTATACTAGCTATGGGAAAAAATGATGAGGATAATTTGGGGTGATTTGTTTTGAGAGCTGATAAGAAGGTAGGGTTTCTATCACCTGCAGTAACTCAAAGGGAAGTGCACACAAGGACTAGGCTACCAGATATTCAACAAGCACTTGCACTGTGTGACTAAGAAAAGAGAATATGCTTCTGTTTCACTAACATGAACTTCTGAAACTTTAATAAATGATCATAAAGTTTGTGCTTAGTGAGTCAATGGACAGTTATGGCCTCTGAAAAGGCCTGTGCCACTACATAACTTATGCTCAAGAACAATATTATAGATTTGTGTAATCTTAGTAATGAATCCTAAGGTATGAAAAGACCTTCAATATTGTGATTTTGTTCTTTCTTTATTTTACTTTAAGTTCTGAGATACATATGCATCTGTTACATAAGTATACATGTGCCATGGTGGTTGCTGCACCTATCAATCCATCATGTAGGTTTTAAGACCGTCATGCATTAGGTATTTGTCCTAATGTTCTCCCTCCCCTTGCCTCCCACACCTCAAACAGCCCCAGTATGTTTTGTTCCCCTCCCTGTGTCCATGTATTTTTATTGTTTAACTCCCATTTATGAGTGAGAACATGCGGTGTTTGGTTTTCTGTTCCTGTGTTAGTTTGCTGAGAATGATGGCTTCCAGCTTCATTCATGTCCTGCAAAGGACATGAACTCATTTTTTATGGCTACATAGTATTTCATGGTGTATATGTGCTGTATTTTTCTTTATCCAGTCTGTCATTGAGGGGCATTTGGGTTGGTTCCAAGTCTTTGCTATTATAAATACTGCTGCAATAAACATACATGTCCATGTGTTTTTATAGTAGAATGATTTATAATCCTTTGGGTATATACCCAGTAATGGGATTGCTGGGTCAAATGGTATTTCTGGTTCTAGATCCTTGAGGAATGGCCACACTGTCTTCCACAATGGTTTAACTAATTTACACTCCCTTTAGCAGTGTAAAAGCATTCGTATTGCTCCATAGCCTCACCAAAAGGCTACATTGTTTCCCTGACTTTTTAATAATCGCCATTCTGACCAGCGTGAGATGGTATCTCATTGTGGTTTTGATTTGAATTGTATAATGGCCACTAATGATGAGCTTTTTTTTCATATGTTTCTTGGCTGCATACATGTCATCTTTTGAGAAGTGTCTGTTCATATCCTTCACCCACTTTTTGATGTATTGTTTTTTCTTGTAAATTGTTTAAGTTCCTTGTAGATTCTGGATATTAGACCTTTGTCAGATGGGTATATTGCTAAAATTTTATCCCATTCTGTAGGTTGCCTGTTCACTCTGATGCTAGTTTCTTTGGCTCTGCAGAAGCTCTTTAGTTTAATTATATCTCATTTATCGATTTTGGCTTTTGTTGAAATTGCCTTTGGTGTTTTAGTCATGAAGTCTTTGCCCATGCCTATGTTCTGAATGATATTGCCTAGATTTGTTTTTTTTTATTTTTATTTTAGGGTTTTTATGATTTTGGGTTTTACATTTAAGTCCTTAATCCATCTTAATTTTTGTATAAGGTTTAAGGAAGGGTACAGTTTCAGTTTTCTGCATATAGCTAGCCAGTTTTTCCAGCACCATTTATTAAATAGGGAATCCTTTCCCATTGCTTGTTTTTGTCAGTTTTGTCAAAGATTAATGTTGAAAATGTATTTGCAGTCTCTAAGCTCTGGATAGTGATTGAGGAGATTCATAAGAAAATGGAAGAAGATAAAAGATATAATTGCAATAGAAATATTTCTAACATTTGAATGTCATGATTTTACCTGGATTTGTGCATGACTCTCTTACTCTGTTGACTGGTTTTCTTCTCACTGAATTGACTGGATTCTCTGATTGCATTTGAATCCTTCAGTATATGTTTCATTGTACAAGATATGTGGAAACATTTTTTGAACCATCAGTTACTTTTTATTATTTATCCCACCATGGTTTATTTCTTTGTTTACCATTAATATTTTTTGCAAGACGTTTCTGAATTTTGAGCCACTGACTAGTAATTTGGGTATTTTTTTAGATAATATCTTAATAGAAAAATCATAGATAGATATATATAATAGATATTTCAATATTCTACTAATGGGGATTGCGGTGTTGTAAAAATGTGAGTTAGCAGACTTTTCAAAAATCACACTTTGCAGTGATTGTAGATGTTACTATCCATGGCGCTGAGTACTGGTAGTTTTCTTAGTATGGCTTAATACTATGCATTTGAGTGGGACTCTCTGTTGTCTGGAGTTCCACAGACCCACACATCCATTGGTCATAGTAGTAGCGAAGGACCTTTTCAATTAGAGGTTTCTATTAAAGAGTAGTTTAATTAGATAAATTAATTTGGAAGTTCCTATCATGTACCTGTCCAAAATAAAGCAGTAATCTGCCAAGAAAATGATAACATTTCCCAGGATTATTTTACGTAAAACCTGATGTTTCACTCAGTGTGGTCAGATTGCCTGGAGTCAATGTGTAGCTCTGCCATATCAGAGCTGGGGGACTTTGGATAAGCTACTTAACATTTTCCCCCTTTGTAATGTGAGGAAAACCATTCAGTAATATTGACTGTCTCACAGGGTGATGGTGAGAGTTGAGTGGGTTAGTTAGAGATGAATGACAGAGCTCATCCTAACACAGAGTATTTGCTTGCTAAAGGGGAACTATTGTTGTCATCACCATTATCATTGTTATTATCATTATGGCAAAATTATTCTGAAGTCTGTCTTGGTTATGCCATTTCCTCAAATTTATGAACATGGCCCTTCTAAATCAAAATGGAATTGCCCTTTGTCACTTGCAGTCTCCATTAGGCAGATAAACCATTTCTATCAACAGAAACCATAGAAAATGGTCCACTGTCAGGTACTGACACAACCAATTTATTTACCATCACTTCGCTCAACAGACATTTACCAACTGTACACAATGCCATTGGTAATCAGATGTTTACCAACTTGTATTACATGCAAGACAGCATATAAAAATGAGAATTTGTGGGACCTTTCAGGCATAAATTTCATGTAAGGAATTTACTTCTCCTTCATTAGTTGATTTATTCATCCATCTGATGTTTATGGAGTTCTATGATGTAACAGGCCCTATTTTAGGCACTTGAAATATGTCACAGAATAAAAACAGAAAGACTCCTTTCCCTGGGGGAGCTTACATTCTATTTGGGTGAAGACAAACAATAAATAATAAATACACACACTTACATAGTAACTGTGAGTAGGATGCCTGAGAAGGAAGGAGAAGCCGCAGTATTTAATCAGTGGGTTGAAATAGCTTTGTTAAGAAAATATTTGAGGTAAGACTTGAAGAAAGTGAAAGAACTAACAACAACAACAATTTGAAGGAGGAAACAGAAAATTCTCCAAAGAGAGTGCATGGCTGGTATGTGGTTGGTGAGGCTATAAGCGCTTGAGACATGAATGGAAGAGAAGGAAAATACATGATCAGGGAGGTAAGAGAGAGGGCAGAGCTCTATTTTAAGATCGAGGAATTTTCCTTTGAGTGAAATTAGGGGATATTTGAGGATTTTGGATAGAGGAGTAATATGAACTGGTTTGCATTTTTAAAGAATCATTTTGGTTGGTTATGATACAGAGGAAAGCAAAGGTACAAACCTGGAGATGGTTTCCTACAGAGCAAAGCAAAGGTACAAACATGGAGAATTCTTAGGATGTTGTTGTAGTAACCCAGGTGAGCAATCATCGTGACTGAGGTCGAGTTAGTAGTGGCAGAAGTGGTGAGAATGTACATCTATGTATACTTTCTGGATATCTTTATACATAAAACCCCCAGAATTTGCTGAGAAATTGGATGTGAAGTATGATTTTAAAATATCTTAAGAAAACCTTTTGGCTTGATCAGTTAAATGAATGGTGTTGCAATCCACTAATACCAGGTCTGAGTGTCAGACATAATAGTGAGAGTGGCAAGTAGGGCAGGGAGACACAAGCCTGGGTGTCAGGAAGGAGATTGAGCTAAAGGTGTAACGACACAAGTCATTGACATATAAGGGAGTTTTTAAAACCTTGAACCTGAGTGAGATAACCAAGGGAGTGAGAATGAACAGAAAAGATTATCAAAATATTAATAATGCAAATTGGGCTTCCAAGAAAATGAAGTCTGAGAAATGGCTACTAAATCTAGTGATGTGGCAGTCATTGGTAAACTTGTTGAGTGCAGTTCTTCTGGAGAGGTACAGTGAAAAGCCTGGTTGGAGAGTCTTCAAAGATAATAGAAAGAGATTAGTTGAAGGTAATGCACATAGATAACTCTTGTAAGGGCTTTTGTTGTCCAGAAGCAAAGAAATGAAGCCAATACTGGAGGAAGAAGTGAAGACAAGGACATATGTGTATGTTTGTGTGTGTGATCTTTCAAATGAGAGAAATAACAGATTCTATATGATGTAAAAAAAATCCAATAGAGAGCAAAAATGTGGAGTAGGATAGAGGGGAGAATTGCTGGGGGGATGTTCTTGAGTAGGCAAGAGGGATGGTATCTAGCGTGCTAGTGCAGGGACTGGCTTAGGTGAGAGTAACAAAGCAAGTGCGAAAGCACAGAGGCTGACACTGATAGATGGTGCACGTCATAGTGGAAGACAGAAATTCTCTTCTGATTGCTTCAGTTTTCCTGGTGAAACACAAGGTAAGATACTAAAGAGTGAAGAGGGAAGGAGAAAAGACATTTGGGTAAAAAAGGAGAGAAGGTCCAAAATTGGCATTTAGAACAGTGCTGCTCCAAGTGTGTGTGAAAATTGAACTCCTGGTCAGCAGTCTCTGATGAAATAAATAATGGCCATTGAGAATAATTATTCATAAAGTTTTACAGTAAGTTCACATTGCCTCAATGTCCAAGCTCATGATTCATATTAGTAAATGTGGTTTTGTGCTTATTTTGTATATGAGTATATTCATTTGATGGCACAGCTGCAATGCAAAGAAAACATTATTTTTTATTTTTTTAGACAGGGCCTCACTGTCACCCAAGCTGGAGTGCAATGGTGTGATCTCTGCTCACTCCAGGGTTTAAGCGATTCTTGTGCCTCAGCCTCTTGAGTAGGTAGGACTATAGGCGTATGCCACCACCCCTGGCTAAGTTTTGTATTTTTAGTAGAGACAGGATTTCACCATGTTGGCCAGGCTGGTCTCTATCTCTGACCTCAAGTGATCCACCCAACTCAGCCTCCCAAAGTGCTGGGATTACAGGCGTGAGCCACCATGCCCAGCTGGAAAACATTATTAAGCTGTACCTACATTAAGGAACATGAACCAGAAAATAAATCAATAAACTGCCTCCTTTATTGAGAATGTTTTGATATGAAAAACAGTGTCAGCTGAACTAAACAGTGACTTAGTAACTTGATAAAAACTGTGAATTACACAAAGCCTAATGTATTGCATTTGAAGATGTTTCCATTATTATGGGATAATATGGAAACTGATCATGAACAATGATATTTTTGCTGAGGTATTGATTTTGCAAAGAAAAATCTTTGTTTCAAAGGTCTGAACTGTAAGATTAATTATTGGTGTTTCTGTAAGAGAAGTAACCAGTTTGGAACCAAATTTTTAAAAGATGCTAATTGGACAACCAGACCTGCTTGTTTCTCTCATATCTTTGGTATTTTAAATTAATCATAATGTTCCCATGCAAACAGAAGGTAAAATTGAAGGGCAAAAGCAAACATTAGAACCTTGTAAGAACAGAGTTTCTACAGATTGTTTTAACATATTTCATAATTTAACAATGATTTTTAATGAAAAGTTGATAATCTTGATCTTGCACATTTATAAAAGGTCATAACAGTACAAAGTACAAGTTGGTGGACAGTTTAAAATTTTTACTCTCTATCAAAAGTTGAATGACAAACAGGAAATTTATGGATACAGGATTTATCTTTTTCATCAAAAGATAGATTTATCTGTGACATTAGAAGAATGGAACTTGCTACCAATGAATAATTAAAAGTATTTTTTTTTATAATATACCATTATTTGCTTCAGTATGAATAAAAGAAAAGAAAATAATTTTATGAGCTTGCTTGAAAATCTCTACTGCTAGTCTCATAACATACAGTAAGATTGCTTTCTCGCCTATGAGTATTGTTAAAACAAAACTTTGAGACAACTTAGATATACATTATCCCCCACAGGTAGGGTTGCCACAGTTCAGTCTAGATTATATGAGTTAAGCAAAAGGAAGCTAATTTTTCACAATTACAATTTACACATTCACATACATGAATATCTCTGTTCAAAGTATATTTATAAGCATTCAATAGGAGGATTAGCTATTTCCTTTATTATTTTGTTAATTTTTGATTACAGAACAACAGAAAATTATGAGTATAATAAAGATTTTCTCCATATATTGTCTGGACTTATATTTTCAATGACCAAAGCCATTCAGATGTTTTTGTTTTTCACTATTATTTCATCCTGATTATAGTAACTAAAATATAATTTTTTATCTGCCAAATCTAACCATAAACTTGAGATCTATTTGTAGGTCTCTTTCTCATTTATTTTTAATTATGTTTTACAAAAATATCTGTAATGAATTGGGGGAAATCTGCTACTTTACTATAAAATATTTGAGAAGCACTGCCATCAGTGGTGAGTCATCTAAGGTTCTCAAGCCAAGGAGTCACAGGGTTAGAAATATACTTGAACAGTACATGAGAAGATGAATTGATGGAAGGGCTGAGTGTCCATAAAATCATATAATACCAACAGAATGAACTAGTTGTAAAGGCCAGCTAGTCTAGAATTATAAATCAGAAATGATACTAGGAAAATGTTGGCAATGATATTGTGGTAAAGGGAAGGGAATCTAAGCTCTTGGATGCTGAGAACCCTTCAAGGCAATGAGAGGAGAAGAGAGTGTGTATTATGAGGTTTTGAATATTTTCAGCTGGAAGTTTTGTTGTTGCAATGAATGACTAGAGAAGGATTAGATTTGTCAAGAGAAAGACTCAGTCATACAATATTCACTCAACAAATATTTGAGTACTTATGGAGTACTAGACACAGTTCTAGAAACCAGGGGGACAACAGTGCACCAAAAAACTCAAAGTCTTTGCCCTCATAGAGCTTATATTCTAGCTGCAGAAACATAGACAATAAATAGTAATTAAATAAGTTACTAAATGTAGAATACATCAGATAGTAATCAGTGTAGAATTAAAAAGCCAAGCATAGTAAGAGAGATTAGCATTGTTGACATGGGGACTGGAGTGACTATTAGTGTTTTAGAGGGTGATCAAGGAAGCCCTCACTAATCTTTCTCTTGGGCAGAGACTGGGAGAAAGTGAGAGAATGAGTAGTGAAGCTATTTGAGGGAAGAATACAAAATACCTGAGGCAGAAATTAGTCTGATCTCTTTGAAAAATAGCGAGGAATCTAGTTTCAGGATAGTGAGCAGAGGCACCAGGTGTGTAGGTAGGAGATGATGTTAGAGTCATGGGTCAGACCACCCAGGACCCTGGAGAATAATATAAGAATTTTGATTTTTGTTCCATGAGAGAGGGGTCACATTTAGAAGATATCAAGAGGACAAATGACATGAATTAGACAGTGATGTTTTAAAAGGATCATAGCCAATGCTGTACTTATAAACCCTGGAAGCAGGGCAACGTTGAAAGAAGGCACTCCAGTTTTGAAATTATTGCAATAATCCAAACAAGGAATGATAAGAGACTTGTTGCTAAATGGCAGTAGAGATAATAAGAAGTATTTGAATTCTGTATATATTCTGAAAATAAAGATATTAGATAATACCTTGAGAGAGAAGTGCAGGTTGGAAATATAAACCATGGAGTTAAGAAAATAGATGGTGTTTAAAGGAAGTGAAGACTGAGAAGAGAAGATGAATTAAGACTTATGTCTGGGGCATGTCAATATTTAGTCACTGGGAGATGAGAAAGATTTGATGAGAGAGAGAGCAGAGAGAGAAACCAGTGCACAGAGAGACAGTCAAGGGAGAATGGTATGCTGGAAATGAAGGTATTAAACAGTTATGACAAATAATGCTGTTGGGGCAAGTAATATGAGAAATTAAAACTGTCCAATAAAACCAGAAACATAGGGATCATTGCTCCTCTTGATAATTTATGTTCTTCCAGAGTTCTGGAGATGAAAACCTGAGTAGAACAAAGAGAAAATGGAAGCCTATAAAATAAATGCAGTGATTGGAAGCTGTGATAGCAGATTTGAATAGTAGCTTCAGAGACCATGTGATAAGCAAAATCTAGACTATTTGCCATTTGCCATTTATAGAGTTTGCCAACCTCTGCACTAAAGAGCAAGGAGAAAATGGGCTGGTATCTAGAAAGACATGTGGGAGCAAGGAGGACTCATTGTTAAGATGGAAGATATTGCAGAATACGTGTATCCTAATGGGAATTATCTGGGAGAAGTAAATAATACTGCTGGAGAGTGAGAGGACAGTTAGGGGAGCCATTATTCTCACATGAGAAGAAGTGAGAAGGAATGTTCAGAGACATTGGATGGAGATTACGGAGATGGTGTAAGTTGTTGGTAATAGCAGAGTCTAGTGTATAACAACTTAAGCGAGAGACTGAGGCATAGAATGTAAAACAAGATCCTTGGAGGTGAGCTGCCCAAGGAATGGAGAAGCCAAGGTGTATTGATGTTGCCATGGTTTATAGACATTGGCAAACTCTTCAAACTGTAGAAACCATTTTTAACTCATAAGCCTTATAAAAACAATTCACAGGCAAGATTTGGCTTATGGTTTATAGTTTTCTAATCCCTAGTCCAATTCACAGGACCTTGTTCATATCTCCATTACATAAGACTTCATATTAGCCCACTGCATTAATAACATTATGTTGATTGGACCTTGTAAGCAGAAAGTTGTAATTATACTAGAAATTTTAGTAAGGCATAAGTGCGCTACAGTATGGAAAACAAATCCCGCAAAAGTTTAATCTTACTTCCTTGGAAATTTCTAGGAGTCTAATGGTCTCAGCCTATTATCATGTATCTTCCAAGGTAAAGGAAAATTGCTGCATTTGGGTCCTCTTACCACTAGGGGAGAAAAAATGAGTTTCTTTGGATTTTGAAGGCAATATACGCCAAATACCATGCTAATCCAACCCATTTACCAAGTAATCTATAAGACTACCAGTTTGAGTGGGGCCCAGGGTAACAGATAATCCTCTAACAAGTTCAGGTTGCCAGGCGAGATGTTCTGGGATTTTGGCCCATATGACAAAGCAGTTGTTTTGGTGCTTTGAAGGGTCACTGGCACAAGGAATATTGTATAGAGCCTTTGACAGCTTTTCTAGGTGAATGTCCTCAATTCACTACACAATGTAAATCATTAGAATTTTGAAACAAAACTTTGCCATCTTCTGTGTGTATTTACTCTTCTTTTGAGAAACAGCTCTTGTTTACTACCAGGCCTTAGCAGAGACAAAACACTTGCTTATGAACCAAAATATTACCAAACTACCTGACCTGGGCTACTGATTTTAGACTGCATGTTGTCTGATCCACACAGGCATAAAATTGGCCATGAACAGCAGTGTTCCATCGTCGAACAGAAATGATGTATTTAGGATTCAACATTAGTATGTCCTGAAGGCTTCTATTCCTGGTATATTCCCTTCTCTCTGTCCTTCTCCTATAACATTATGGGGGATTTCTGGTGAATAAGTAAGAACAATCTTCAGATCTCATTACAGAGAGTCTGTGCAAAATGCTGGAACCAGCTGAAGAAAGTAACAACTATAGCACAGTAACCTTACTCAGGGGAGGTGCCAAAGGGCAGTGGTAAAGGAATATTTTTGCAGTGGGCGACATTCAGCAGTACACCTCTTTGTTTATTTTTCTCTGCAAAGAGAAGTGACCAGAGATATAGATCTACACTGATTCATTTCAAGTAGCTAAAGGTCTGACTGTGTAGTTAGGGAGTTAAAAGGAAATAATTGGAAAATAGGTAACAAAGAAGTCTGGGAAGTGTTTCTTCTTCGGGGCACAATATGTGAAGATATTTATGTTCCATGTGAATTATCATGAAAAATCATCCACTTCAGAGGAGCTTGTCTTAAATAGATGATCTGTTCTGTATATGTCAGTCATGTCCTTCCCCCAGCCACTGCTGTCCTTGTCTGATGGACTCATGACTATGGTAGAAGAATAGTGATATTGCATAGGTTTATCTATGTGAGCTTCCACTTGCCAAGTTCAATCTAGTTGTAGTTACCTGTTTTCCAACAGTAAACAACAATCAATATCTGTTATGGTATCATTTCACAGGGGAGCAATTAGCCACCTCTGCTTTCTAACTTAACCTAAGACATTTTCTTTTATACAGTACATCCTTCCAGTGTTAATGACTAGAAAATATTAATTTGCATTTTTGGAAATTCAACAGCTTGGGAAAATAGCCTATCTAAAATGATCTTACTTACTTTGAACTTATTAGAATTGAATTTTTTTTTTTTGGTGAAGGAGTGATAGATTCTAATTCTTATCCAAGACTTTACATAAATATAACAAATAGTTTTCCTACATAGCCATGCGAATATTGCTGTCAAGTCATTTAGCTATGCTGTATCATAATCTCATGATTTTGGCTAACGTTTTACAAAGAACAGAAAATAAGAAAGACTAGCTGATTTAAAGCTTTCTACTGTCTAGAGAGTGTCTTGCAAAACCTCAGGTATAATATTTATTCCCCTTCTGCATCATGATTTACTCTATAATTTATAATCACACTTGAACTGCCAGTTCTAAATCAAAGAGCATTTTTGAGATGGTAACACAATTCTGTAGAGGACTACTAAATCTCTCCCTTAAGCATACTTGAACTTTCCAGGACTCCTTGGGGAAGACATAAGATGCAACACCATGGTATTCAAGTCACTCATGTGAGAATATTATAATTTTTGCTAATTGGACCATTAAAGCACAGGTTTTGATAAAGTCTGAACTATTCCTTGAATAAACTTAAGTATGATAACTGGAAGTGAATGCTTTTTCATTCCGTACCTTGCAGAATTGAACTTACCAGCTCATTCAGCCAGGTAATAAACAGATGCTAAACATGATTGACTAACACAAACCAATAGTGGCTATCTTAAACCCACTCACTGGACTGACCACCAAAATTAAGTGTTTTTTACTTTTAAAATTTCTAGACTAAGACTGCAGCATTGGTGAGTAAGAAAGAAATTAGAAACCTGTTTCTGAGATGAAGCCTCAAGGTTTGATGGTAGAGAGGTGTAAAATCAGGGAGAGGAAGGAACTGAGGATGACATCATTTTCTGTCTCATTCTCTACGAACCTGTAGCACCTTTGCTATGCTTCTATGGTGAACTTTCTTTCTACTCAACCTCCTGGTCAGAATTTATGCTACTATAATTTGTGGAAGAAGAAGGAAAGGAGTCATACATCTGCAAACCTCTCCTTATTCTTTTCAACATTACTTTCCTTTTGAAACTTAGGAAACCCATGCTCTGAGTTGAAAAGCAAAGGTGCTGACAACTACATCTAAATTGAAAATAATTGGATGCTTGTGTGTCAAAGCACCAAGGTATAAAGCCAAGTATCTGAACATCAATGGAAAGGCAAGTGGGTCAGAAGATAACCTGTATATCCTGTATCCCTCTGTATCTATCTTCTGAAGGATCCTTTAGGAATACATGGTGTTCTCTTGTAACCCAATGAAGTCAAAGCCTCTTGTTATAGTATGTTAATAGTGCTGGACAATTCAGCCGAGACCCCTGGAATGGAAAGGAGTCATCTTTAAAGTCTTGAGAGAATGTAAGGACCTAAAATAAACCTTGGCAAATCCCTATACTGCAAAAGAAAGTATTTGAAATATTCCTAAACCAAGTCTCTGAGCATAAGGATCTTTTCTAAATTAATAGGAAGATGAAGGCAATGATCTGACAAGCACAAATCAGTCACTTTGATGCAGTAATTAGATGACAAATTCTTGCATGTAATTCTCACTGAAGAAATTTCCAAATTTCACTCAAGATTTACTCCCCAAAAGATATTGACATAAAAGATGTTTATTACTTAATATTGAAGTTAGTATTTTAAAATTAACACAGTATACATTTTTATTGGTGTGTAAAATACATTTATCAAGGGTTAAAATTATTTTATAATAAGGAGCTTCATTTTCTTTTCAGGCTTTTGATGACACTAAATTCTGGTATAAAACATTGCAGATTTTGGTCACTGTGAAATAATTCTACATTCCACTTTGGTAAAAACCATCTTTTAATAGAGTTCTGGTAGGCAATGCTATTCCATCTAGGTGAGATAGAGAATGGTTTGGAGTTAGTGAACTTGCTCAAAACTAAACTTGGTCTTGTCTTAGTTATATAATTTCAGAGAAGACTTTTACCCTTTCTGAATGTTTCTTCTTTCTTAAAATGGAAATCATAGTATCTGTCATATTGTTTGCTATGATCATTAATTCCAATAACCCGCTACAATAGTAAACGTTCAATATATATTAATGTATTTTTCTCTCCTTACCTTCTTCTATTTTTCTTTCATAAAAGGGTTAGTACTACATTAAACGGCAAGTAACTGAACATGTAAAGTAACAATAGCTTAAACCAGACCGAAGTTTATATTTTTATCTTCTGAAAATATACTCAGTCCAGGGCTACTAAGGTGGTTCTGTGATCACCAACTCATGTACTAATAGAGCTCTCCAGCCCTCTCTATCATAGTTACATTTCAAGGGAAAGAGTTGGGAGATGACCATATGCCCTTGCTTTAGGGACACTTCTTAGAATCCAGACTCAATGTGTCCACTTGTATCTCACTGGGCAAGTCTTACTAACAAGGCTATTGTGATGGTTAATCTTATGCATTAGCTTGACTGAAACATGGAGTATCCACATATTGGGTTAAACATTGTTTCTGGGTGTGTATGTGATGGTGTTTCAGGAAGCAACTGGCACTTGAACTGGCAGGTTGAGTAAAGCAGATGACCATCTCCATGTGAAGGGCAGTGTCCAACCATTGAGGCCCTGAACAGAACAAAAATTGCAGAGGAAGGGAGTATTCACTCTTTCTGCCTGGCTGCATGTGCTGGTCTTCTCCTGCTATCAGACTGGGACTTACACCATTGGCTTTCCAGTTTTCAAGGTTTTGGTCTTGGACTAGAATTTACACTATCAGTTCTCCTGGCTCTCAGGCCTTTGGCCCGAGACTGGATCTATAACACTAGCTTTTCTGGATCTTCTGCTTGTAGATGGTAGAACATCAGTCATGTCAGTTTCCATAATCCTGTGAGCCAATTCCTTATAATAAATCTCTCTTTCTTTCTTTTTCTCTCTCCATATATAGATAGGTAGATATAAATATATTTCCTATAGGTGTGTGTGTGTATTTGTGCATAGGTATATGTATACATACATATATACACGTATGTGTGTGTGTGTGTGTGTGTGTCCTCTAGGTTCTGTTTCTCTGGGAAACTGATTAATATGGCTTCAAAGAAAGCTTGGAAATGTAATTTTTATTCAGAGAGTCATATGTCAAACTAGAAGCAAGTTGTTTTTGTTTTTTATAACAGAGATTTAAAAGAAAAAATACAGAAAAATGGAGACTGGATAAGATGAATAACCCTCAGCCTCTAATATACCTCCCTCTTATATTCTTCCCACACCACCCAAATGGAGTCAAGAATTCCAATGGATTTACACCAAGTGGTCATTTTTAAAGATTATAGTTGTATTTCTATAAAATCAAATTATTCTTTGATTCAGTAGACAAATTTGAGTGAAAGTTTGACTGGATCAGTTTCTTTGGCATTATATAGAATGAGTCCAAAATGGAATTACATCTTTTTTAGTAATCCAAATAGCAGAAGACTTTATTTGCGTCTACATTAGCACTGTCAACTGAGAAATTTAGAAAATAGTGAGGAGAAATGATTATAAAAAGCTTTATTTTTAGGAGAATGTGTTATTTTAATAAAATACTGACATCACTTTATCACATATTTCTACCAAATTCAAAATAAAAAGCAAAAAATAAAAATAAAAAGTAAGATGTGGCTTTGCAGTAAGAATCCAATTAACAGATGAAAACCACCAGCTAAAGCAGTTTTCTGCTTTCATATGGAAGAGAATTGGCTGGATAATCAATTTAATTGTACATAAATGGGCCTGTTGGGAAGTAAAAATAAATTTGGCAGAAATATATTTTACTCAGGGGCTTGGGTATGTGAGTTAGAGGAACAATGTTGGTTTGAAATGAAATTACACACACTTATGTCTATAGATGTAACATGCTTTCAACACTTATGTTTCTCTCTCTCTCTTTTTCTGTGTCTCTCTCCCTCTCCAGACATTTAGCTGGAAACTTTGAACTTTTATCATCTGTGTCCATACGATACTAAGCCTTTGACTTTCTGGAGTAAGCCTGATCAGGCCTGGAGTTAGGAAAGTGGACTCTAGGCTGGATCTTCTCCAGGAAATTTGGCCTATGGGACCTCCCTATGAGATGATGAAACAGTAGATGATTTCAAGATGGCCTTTTCTGCAATGTCTTTCTAGCTCTAGGATTCTTCACCTCTGTGCCTATATGATTTGAATTTTCTGACAGTTTACCCAATGTTTGGTGTAGGAAAGACGCATTTTGTCCAAGCTGACCCAAGAATGCTATGGCATCTTTGCTTGGTGCGATCCCTTCTTACATTTCTGTCTTGAATGCAGTGTTGCTTTGAATGTGCACGATTTCCCACTGCTGCTGTTTAAATGATAACAGCAGGTTCAGGTGATTTGCAAACTGTCAGGAAAATGACCTCAGACACCCCAGTTATTTTCACTGACTATAGATACACTCTTAGGCTAAAGCCACAATAGAATTTTAAATAAAGCAGGATAAATCCAAACTGACTGCCTTCCCTACTTCTGACACTTTCAATGGCCAGGGCCCCTTCAGCCTGGCTCCATTTCCTGTTATGTTAGAAACACTGCATTACCTGCAAAGGGATGCCCAAGAACTGGCATTTTCTAAGGAGATAAATGTATTATAACATTTGCTTTAAATTTCAGTTACTAATCTCTCTGATCTGAAGGGCCTCTCTCCTCCCTCACCCCCAGTATACTCCAGACATTTTCAACACACTTAAACACCACTTGAATTAATTTTTTTCTTTTTTCTTTTACTTTAAGTTCTGGGATACATGTTCAGAATGTGCAGGCTTGTTACATAGGTATATGTGTGCCATGGTGGTTTGCTGTACCTATCAACCATCATCTAGGTTTTAAGCCCCAAATGCATAAGGTATTTTTCATAATGCTCTCCCTCCTGTTGCTCCCCACTTCCAAAGAGGCCCTGGTGTGTGATGTTCCCCTCTCTCTGTCTATGTATTAAAATCTAACTCCCCTATCAGAATTTCACATATTAGAGGGAAGGGACCAAGCCTATTGCACTTGTCATTATTTCCCCTGATGCCCAGTATGGTGTCTGGCTCATAGTGGGTGCTTAGTAACTATTTGCTGAATGAAAGAATCAATAGATAGATGAAACTGAAATCAGAAGAGAAGTCTATGTGAAGTAAAGCAAGTAGCATGGTTGGGGTTAATAATTAATCTATTTAATCAATGATAGTGCATTATTCTGACATAGCCATGACCTTATACCAGGCTGGGCAAATTTCTGCCCACCAGTAAGTTCTCTTGTTAAATTTTGCTTCAAAGCAAATCATTTTTCTTTCTGTGCTAATGTACTTTTTACTGTATTATAGATTTTCTAAATGTATGCAAATTGTACCCAAGATGGCTCATTTTGTTATCAATTCCACAAGTGCTGTCTCCCTAATCATTAACTAATTGTCTCTGCGCTCTATTGACAACTTGGCCACCTTCTTGCTAATTTTTGCTGACACGATGGAAGCTCCCAAGAACTGGGCTAACCTTTGGCTGGTCACACAAGAGCCACAGGTGGGAAGACAATTGATCAGACTGGCCCTTGTGTTCAGGAAAACATCATCAGCGTTCCAAGTGATTTGTCTAATGAGGCATCATTAATTGACAATGGGCAGGTGGATGAAGAAGTTCCTTTACTGAGATTACAATTTTGCTAAAATGGACCAGAGGCTTAAAGAACAAAAGCATGAATAAAGGCAGAACTAGTGGTGGAGCTAAAGACTGTGCTTTAGGCTAAGATAAGAAATGGAAGCTACTGATCACTTCCTCAAATTTCTGCTCTTGTAAACCTTATGAAAGATGGATGTACTATAAATCGGCCACCACTAGTATTTTACAGTTTTAACTTGTGAGTTTATTGTACAAAATTAGGGATATAAATGGCACAAAATTAGGATTATTAAAAAAATAGCTAGGGATATAGCTGTGAAGTGAATGGCAAGAGCTGGTATTGAACTTTGAATATAATATGGCCATTTAGCCTATGAAGCTCAGGTATGCTTACACTTATTTATCAGCCAGTGGTAACACTCATTCACCCAACCTATATGTACTGAGTATCTGGTATAATGCAGGGCTGTTCTACTGTATGTGGATAATTGGGATGTAATGTACACATGGGTAAACATTAGTTAACAATGGAAATACAAGAATGTCTGCCCACTAAGAATGTACCTTCTAAAGATGGGAGAGAGATGATACACAGGAAAGATAATACATGAATAAACTATATAATGTTACAAGGTAATAAATGTTCTATATTGACAAAAGAGGAAAGAGTGGAGTGAAAGGGATCAGAGTTGTGTGAGTGGAGGAGTGTGGCACATTTTTCAAAAGGAGTTAAGGCAGTTAGGACAAGCTTTACGGAAACTTGAAGAAGTTGAGAAAATTAGCCAAGCTGAGAAAAGAGTAGGCCCCCAAGAGGAGACGGGCAGGCAGATACTTCCTGTGGGAGCCAATATGGCACATTGCAGTAATCTGTTGGGGAGGTATAGCTGGAGTGGAGTGACCAAGGGGCAAGGAGATGAGCTCAGAGAGGTAGGGGTGAACAACATGAATGAGAGGAGCACATCACAGTCTTTTGAACTATTGAAAGACTCTGGATTTGGGGTGTAGAGAAACTGTAAATCATGATAGAGAATTTTAACAGAGTCAATAAATTGATCTAAGATGTGTGTGAAGAATTCTGGTTACTGTTTTGAGAATAGAAAATATGCACACACCTGAATGCCTTAATAATTTAAAAGACATTGAATTGGACATGTGTCTGCGTAATGATTCATTTGCACTAATTTGGAGTTCTTGGTATTCCTCTACTTGCTTGTTTTCTAGAAGGTTGTTGTGGAAAGGCTTTGACTGGCTTTAATAAATGAGCTTACTGTCTTTCACAAGTGCACATGTCAAGAGAACACTAAGGGAGAGAAACCTGCACTGGCAAATTACACTACTTAAAATAACTAAATGTTGGTTATCTGGTGTGAAAATGCCGTGAATCTGCAGGACCACGGGAAAATGAGCACTCATTTTGGCTAAACTGATCCTGTTACTAGTTTCCAAAAGCAAATAAATAATCTGGCATCTAACATCAAAATAGGAAATAAATGTAGTGGATTCAGTTTCATGAAAGTTTCTCCAACCTTGGCTACCCAGCCCACCAAGGGACTGAAGTGCAGCATCAGGGCTATCGTATGCTATTGGGACTCCACATAGCTATTTCTCATTGTGCATACCCTTGGGGAAAAACATTTAGGAAGAATATAAAAATTACTATTATTTTTTCTACCCAGAAAAGAATATTGCTTACATATTTTATGTCTCCTTCCAGATTTTAAAAACAGTTGAGTTCATTGTGTATTATTCTGAACTTGTTTATAAGTGCCTTAAACTTAATATGTGTTCATTAATAGTTATTCAGTGAACACTGGTTCAATGTGTGTGCCACGCATTATTTTATATCTCACTGTACCATCATGCTCTTATTAGGTTATTAAAAGCACTCTATAAATATAATTTTAATTAGTTACACTTACTGGTCCATTACATGGAGGCAGTACAGTACATTGGTAAGCACACAGGCTCTGGAATAAGATGTATCTGGTTTAAATCCTGAACCAGCCAGGATTTGCTGGATTTCTTAGGATAGTCACGTATTTTTTCTGAGATTCTATTTCCTCTTCTTCAAAATGGGGAACATCATAATATCTACCTAATAGGATATTTAGGAGGTTTGAGGCCATGTAAGTAAACCATTTGGCAAATTTCCAGACAACTGACAATCATTTAGTAAATAAATGATAGTCTTATTATTATTTGATTTACATGTAAAACATTATTGTGTGGCATTTTTTTTTCTAGTTGTTTACTATTAAAATAATTCCACAATGAATATTGCATTTGTCTGTTCTGATGCTGCTAATAAAGACATACCTAAGACTGGGTAATTTAATTTATAAACAAAAGAGGTTTAATGGACTCAACATTTTCACATGGCTAGAGAGGCCTCACTATCATGATGGAAGATGAAGGAGGAGCAGAAAGTCAGCAGACAAGTGCCAGCTAGTGCAGGGGAACTCCCTTTATAAAACCATCAGATCTTGTGAGACTTATTCACTGTCATGATAACAGCATGGTAAAGACCCGCCCCTGTGATTCAATTACTTCCCACTGGGTCCCTCCAGGACACGTGGGAATTATGGGAGCTAGAATTCAAGATAAGATTTGGACGGGGACACAGATATACCATATGAAGTATATCTGTAGTAAAGTTTGTTCTCATTTATAATTTTTTCTATGAAGGTTAATCCTTAGAAATAGAATTAGTAGATAAGAAAAAAATATATATATATGTATATGAAATTTTAATCACTGTCACTGGCATTGAGTATCATAGTCTTTATTTGCTGCATTAGAGAAAACAAACTCAAACTATTATCTTGTTATCACTTTAGTTTACATTTATTTCCTACTTTAATAGTACAAAACCAACTTTTGTTTTTCTTAGCCATTTTTATGGATTGCCTTTTCATGTTCTTTGCCCTTTATTCTATGGTGGGAAGGGGTGGGGAGAATGTTATTATTTTTTCCTATAGATATAAGTGGATTTTGAAATTATTTCTGGAAAGATTATTTCAAAATATGAAATTCGTATTTAAATATTTTATGGCCAATGATTTTACTTCCTATGATTGTTAAATGAAGGTGAATTCTTTTTCTTTTTTTTCTCTCTTTGGAAACTTCACTTGTAAAAATGTTTTAAAGGTTAGCTCTCAACACTTTTTTAAATAGTATTTATTTACCATACCAGAGAATTATACACCAGGTCTGACTGCCACTAATATTCACTGCTTGTAACACAGAACATCAAGTATTGTAACATATCAATAGTGTAATGGAAAAAAATAATCAGAGAGAAGGATTTAAATCTATGTACATCTTGGCCTTGTGGTATTTGTGCTAGAAAGGGTGACCTCTTAGTAATACGTCCATGTTCTTGAAAACGATTATTTTGTTGCTGTTTTCTTATGTATTCTGCAGGAGTCATTTGGTTCACATATTTTTAAAATAATGACACTGCAATCAAATTTAAATAAAATGACAAAATATGATGATACGGAATTTAATAAGTTTTAATTGCATTTGGGAGAAAAAAGAGACTAGAGGCTAGATTCAATATATAGACAATTTTTATTTCTGTTCCAGTCTATCCCTGTCCCAAGTGAATCTACACTTGTGCTATCATCGCATTATGATTCCCAAGCATTTGGCCATCAGTTTGTGAGGGCAAATAAACATCTTGTGCCTTCCCCCAATAAGGTAAAAGACCCAGTGTTGTCAAAATTTTCAGTCCCCATTTTATTTTTTCTATTACTTTTTTTAAACCAACTTTTAAGTTCAAAGATACATGTGCAGGGTGTGCAGGTTTGTTGCATAGGTAAACCTGTGCCATAGTGGTTTACTGTACAGATCATCCCATCATGCAGGTATGAAGCCAGAATCTATTAGCTGTTCTTCCTGGTGTTCTCCCGACCCCTACTCCGCTACAGGTGCTCAGTGTGTGCTTTTCCCCTGATGTGTCCATGTGTTCTCATCAATCAGCTTCCACGTATAGGTGAGAACATGTGATGTTTGGTTTTCTGTTCCTGCATTAGTTTGCCAAAGATAATGACGTCCAACTCCATCCATCTCCGCACAAAGGGCATGACCTTATTCCCTTTTTATGACTGCCTAGTATTTCATGGTGTATATGTGCCACATTTTATCTATCAAGTTTATCATTGATGTAGCCCCCACTTTAAACAGAAAAGTCAGCCTGATCACCACTTCTGTGTGGTGTCGTAAGAAAGAACATGGGCTCGAAGATCTATCTGTGACTCATCAGTGGCACCCAAATATGGGAGAAGTGGGTCAGCCTGGGATACTGCTGCTCATCAACAAAAACTCAGATCTAGGTAATCCACAAGAGATAGAATATTCTGTTATGTTTGCATTTGAGTTATTGTTTTTTCTTGGCCAAAAGTTTCAGTATCTTTACTTACAACACAGAAAATAATAATAGTAACTTCCCTTAAGTGGTTTTGGGAAGAGTAAATGAGTTAATATGTGCAAAGCACTATGAAGAGTAGCTAGTGCATTATAAGCATTTGGTCAGTTCCATTGTCAGAGTGTTATTGTTTACTGTTGTTGTTATCTTAACTGTGGCTTTGTGTTAAATGTGACTTCATTTTTTTCCTCACTGACTCATTATTCCCAGTTATTCAAAGATTTGTATTCAATTAATTTAGACAATCAATAAGAAATAAATTAGAAAATTCATAGTTCTTTTATTGAACTGTGCTGCCTTTTTGGTATGGTAGCCTCAGCATAGATTTATTAATAGATACAATCCTATTGTAATTTAGTGTAATTTATTTAGCACTCAATTAAATACCTAAATTTGAAATATAATTAATTTATGCCTTAGAAAGAATGTTTTGTTACATGCAACAATGTTAATAACATCACTGAGACTGGGTAGCTGCTGAAGATGTTGTGAAGTTTTAAATAATCCCTTCTGGGGGTAAACATCTTAAATAATTGGATGTCAGATTAATTATTTGGCTATTGTCCAGTAAAGACTAGGTGTACTTAATTAAGCAGAATAAACACAACTGAATAGATTTATAAAATAATGAAATATTCTGAAACTCAAGGTTAACAAAATTACCCAAGACAAAGAAAAAATAATTTTTGGCCTAAATATTCTTGCTGATTGCTTTAAGTGGACATCAGGTCTGTGCCTTGAGTAGCATCTTTTGCACAGACACTTCACTGAGTTTGACAGAGTCATGTTAGTTTTTATTATTAATTTACTGCTAACAGTCAAAATAAATTTCTGGTCTTTTACTCGTACCCCATATAAGTGATATTTTCTTTCCTATCCTTGATATTTCTCATTTTATCAAAAGGATAATTTACCTCTTCTCTGACAATTCATTTTCTAATCACCTGATCACCTTGAGTAACAGCCATGATAATTTGGTTAAAAATGTTTACAATGCAATATCATGACCAAACCACTGACGAGAAGCTTCCTCTATAGTCCTCTTTGTTGCTATTCTGAGATGACATCTATTTGGTTCTATCCCTGGGTTTCCATGGAAATAATTTATAATTGTTGTCAAAGATGGACAGTCCACACACATTTTAAATAAGAAGAATATAGCAACTTTCTGTTAAAAAGACTAGTTCTGTCATTGTCTCTGAGAGCCTAGTTCTAAGCAGCAATCCATGACATTTCAGTTCAATAATGGGTACCATTAGCATTAAACTTCCATGAATGTTTTCAAGAATATTTCAAAATGTAATCCATCTATTTTAAACTCTCTGGTTTTCTGTCACTTCTCTAACAAATCTAATATTGCAGAAAACTAGGAAACTATTGCATATATTTATATTTTATTTTCATTAGACTCTATTAATCAGACCATAACTAAACACACACTCAACACACACACTCAACATACACACACACACACACACACACGTTTCTATGGGGTAATCAGTTGCTTTCTCTTTTGAATAATATCCACTTGGTAGAATATACTAGACAAAATATAATCAGTTATCTTCAAATAAACCAACAAATTCCTATATTGAAAATTATATAAGATTTCCTCAACAGTAGGTGTGTATATCCATGTGGGGTCATGAAATTTTTTAGGTACATTTGGTGACTTTAGTTTTCTTTTTATGTAATATTTTGGGAGCCCTGTGAAATAGACTCAGAGATGCCACTCTAATTTTTTTTCAGTTGTGCAGAATCCCCATATGTAGACAATTGTGGCAAACCTTAAAATCACATGGTAATGAGAAATGTCTTGGTTTGGCCATTTTCCTGAGTACTTGGCGAAAACAAAATGTTGCAAAGGTACTCACCAAGAAAATGTGCTCACTCAAAAAGTTGTTCTCTTCTGCAGTAAAGGAAGACAAATTAGATTTTCTTAGAATTTACTACTCATAACATTCAAGTCTCTCTTCTACAATGTGTTATAATTAATATAAATTGAATTTTAAGGCACTTCCCTTTTGGGAAGCTGATAACATAGAAGAGTTATCAAGTCAACCTGGTTTGCTCAAGATTGTCCTGTTTATAGAACAGAAATTTCCATACATGTCCCAGAAAACCCTAAATCCAGGCAAACCAAGGTGATTGGTCATTCTATAGTATGCTTAGAAGTTCTATTATCGATCTCTTTATCTCTCTATCTCCCTATCATGTTTTTACAATGTGTGTGTGTGTATGATTACCTTAATATTTATGGTTTTATTTTAAAGGATAGGAAGTGTGAGAACACCACAGTTTATGCTATGCTTCTAATCTGATTACTTGTCTGTAAACAGTCCCCTTTAAAAGGAGACTGTGAATTCAGTTAACCTCAGCAGCACACCATGCAGAACACAACCTGAAGCTGACCTGACATTCTTCTGTCCCTGGAACCCTGTAGGTGGAGCCCTCTGCTAAATCCTAGGGTCTCTCCACACAGATTGACTTCCTTAGGGTTGATGATGATTGATTATGGTGGTTTCTTCATTACTTTAAACCTAATCAGTGCTTGGAGTAATTTGAGTAATGATTGCTCATTATTGGCAATTGTGAAGTTTAAGTCTTTCTTTATTTTGCATCACAAGGCAGCCAGTCAGGAAATACTGGGAAATATCCCAGTTCAGACACATCTTCAAGGAGAGAGTGGGACTAAATGACTCACAGTGCTCAGTGATGGACAGGAATTCATGGAGGTTTTACAGAAGTTATATTACATATTTTCTTGGCAGGAAACAATGACATTTCCCACTAGATCAAATGTGATAATCAAAGAGACAGTTCTTACTGGATTTGAAAGCCATTCAGCCTTTTACTGAAATTCCCAAGTTCAATACACGCTATTTCATATCATATTGTTATATTACTCTGTCTTATAAATGAAGATCTATGATTCTCCAACAATTTGCTATTGTTGAAAAAAGATAGTTAATGATACTAACATATAAACCAATGCTGGTTTACATTACAACTGATTAGATAGTGAGTTTTTAAGGTGTTTCCCAGTCTCTCTTGAGGTAAATCAAGCTTAAAAGTAAGTTTTCTTGTATTGGTTGATTGATTTACAGCCTTAAAATTGGCTACACAAAAGGGAAACATTTTAGGCACTTCAGCAAATAAATAATTTACGAAGTCATTAAATACCTAAGGATATTACACATAGTAGATTTATTAAATTATGTTCCAATATTGTTTGAAGACCCATGAATTCACAAGAGCAAAAAATTATGAGACTGCATCTACAATGTAAAATTACAGATAATGCTGCTTGTTTGTTTTGTGTTTACATGGATGATGGAGCTAACGTTCTAATAGTGTAATGGCTTTTACAATTTTAGACCACCATAAACAGAGCTATTATGCCTTAGAAAAGTTTTCAATTTGATCTTTACATTTAAAGTATGTCTATTTTTATGTCTAGGGTCTACATTAGGAAATTTTTCAAAAACTCCTTTAAAGATATAAAAGTACATTTGAATACATGTTTTTGGATAGGATATTCAGAAAGATGTAATTTCTTCCAAGGTAAAGTTAGGAATTTAACCCATCTCAGTTCACAATCATAATTTTACTCTAGTGATAGATTTGTTGTAACTTTTGTGTTAGAGAATAGAAAAGAAAAAGATAAAAATGGAAGGGAGGCAAATCTTCGCAGGCATCAAAACATATTATAAACTGAGGTTTTTAATTAAAGCAGTATGGAAATGCTATAGTAATAAATATACAACCAAAGAAAGAGAATAGAAAATTGAGACAGAAACTTAATTGCATTTAGAAATTTATTGCAAAATAAAACATGGCATCAAAATTAAGTAGAGAAAGATGGACATTTTCACATAATGTCTTAGGATATCTAGAAAGCCTTTTGAATTGGATCAATTTCTCAAAATTTATGTCAGGGTGAAGTCTAAGTGAATAGTGTACTAGAGGAAGACATGGTTGAATTTCTTTATAACATGAAAGAGGGATACATTTTTATAACTGTGACTTTAAATACAAAAGCAATGTTAAAGACTGATAAATTTTGATTACTAGAAACATACACACATACAGCAAAGTGAAAAAGTGAATACCAAACATGATAACATTTACAATGTTTGGTATTCACAGAGTTAACCTCACTAATATATAAATTATATGTCTATGTATATATATACATATATATGTCATATGTGAATTATGTTAAGTGTATATAATTTATAAATATATAAATGGAAATATAAATGACCAATTACCCTAACAAAGGGCTAGTAACATGAATAAAAGGTTCACAGAATAAGAAATGCAAATATCCCTAAACCATATAAAAGCATATTCAAACTACGTGAATATTAAAACTAAATTGAGATATTCTTTACACATAAGATTAGCAAAAATCAAAAAGTTTGAAAATTCTCTCTCCTGAAGGGGCTGTGGGGAAATAGTCACTCTCATACCTTGACAGTGAAAATGTAAAATACTCAGCTTGTATAAAGAGACATTAGCAACATCTAGCAAAATTCCATGAGCATTTACCTTTAGACCCAGTAATTCTGCTTCTGAGAATCTATGCATCAGTCATAACAAAATAAAACACAAACCAAACATGCACAAGGTAATTTAGCACTATGTAGTACTGTTTGTATGTGTGTGTGTGTGTGTGCGCGCGCGCGCATTTG
Source organism: Cacajao melanocephalus (assembly GCA_963573385.1). NCBI lineage: Eukaryota > Metazoa > Chordata > Mammalia > Primates > Pitheciidae > Cacajao > Cacajao melanocephalus. The sequence continues at coordinate 92,678 of CAUYLG010075335.1, read as the reverse complement.
TGTGGTTGTGAATATGCAGAAACGTTTAAACTGAGAAGGACACAACTCTCTCACCAGGTGACACCTAGTTAAAAAAATCAACTCTGATTTAAACATGAATGCATCAACATTGTGGAGATACTTCCATTGGTTTTAAAACCATTTTTTTCCAACCCTTATTTTAAGTTTAGGGGATAAATGCACAAGATTGTTACATAAGTAAGTTATATCTCACTGTGGTTTGGTATACAAGTGCTTTCTTCACCCATGTAGTGAGCATGGTAGTTGATAGGTAGTTTTTCTGCCCTCCACCTCCTTCTATCCTCCTCACTCAAGTAGGCCCCAGTGCCTGTTATTTCCATCTTTGTGTCCATGAGAACCCATGTTTAGTTCCCACTTGTAAGTCAGAACATGCAACATTTGGTTTTCTGTTCCTGCATTAATTCCCTTAGGATAATGACCTCTAGCTGCATCCATGTTGCTGCAAAGGACATGACTTCTTTTTCATGGTGGTGTAGTATTCCATGGTCTATATGTAGCGCATTTTCTTTATCCAGTCCACCATGGATGGGTACCCAGGAAGATTATGGTTTTTTGCTCATGAGAACAGTACTGCAGTGAACATACAAGTACAAGTATTCTTTACCCAATTTATAGTCCTTTGGGCATATACCCAGTAATGGGATTGCTGGGTCAAGTGGTAGTTCCGAGTTATTTGAGAAATCTCCACACTGCTTTACATAGTGGCCGAACTAATTTACATTCCCATCAGCAGTGTATAAGCATTCCCTTTTCTCTACAGCCTTGCCAACACCTGTTATTTTTTGACTTTTTAATGATAGCCATTCTGACTGGTTTGAGATGGTATCTCACTGTTGTTTTTATTTGCATTTCTCTAATGATTAGCAATGTTGAGCAGTTTTTCATATGCTTGTTGGCCATGTGTATGTTTTCTTTGGAGAAGTGTCTGTTCATGTCCTTTGCACATTTGTAAATGGGGTTGTTTTTAGCAAACATCATAACAAATGGGCAAAAGTTGGAAGCATTTCCCTTGAGAAATGGAACAAGATAAGAATGCCCATTCTCACCATTCTTATTAAGGAAATGCAATTTAGTGTAATTTAGTACATTTATAATGTCATGCAACTATCAAAAAAGTACTGGACATCCTAGCCAGAGAAATCAGGCAAGAGAAAGAAATATAGTATATCCAAATAGGAAGAAAGAAAGTCAAACTATCTCTCTGCATGGAAGATATAATTCTATGCCTAGAAAAAATCACAGTCTCTGCCCAAAGGCTCATAGAACTGATAAACAACTTCAGTAGAGTTTCAGGATACAAAATCAATGTACGAAATCTATAATATTTCTATACATAAACAATGTCCAAGATGAGAGCCAAATAAAGAATGCAGTCCCATTCACAAAAAACAAAATACCTAGGAATACACTTAACCAGGAAGTGAAAGACTTTTACAATGAGAATTACAAAACATTGCTGCAAGAAATCAGAGATGGCACAAACAAATGGAAAAACATTCCATGCTTATAGATAGAAAGAACTAATATTGTTAAAGTGGCCAAACTATCTAAAGAAATTTATAGATTCAAAGCTATTCCTATCAAAATACCAGGGTCACTTTCCACAATTAAAAAAAAAAAAACTATCCTGAAATTCATGTGGAACCAAAAAAGTTCCTGAATAGTCAATGTAATCCTAGGGAAAAAGAATAAAGTCAGAGACATCATGCTACCCATCTTCAAACTATACTACAAGACTATAGTAAACAATACAGCGTGGTACTGTACACACAGACCTATGGAGCAGAAGAAAACCCAGAAATAAAACTGCATACCTGAAGGCATCTGATCTTCAACAAAGTTGACAATAACCAGCAATGAGAAAAGGACTGCGTATTGAATAAATGATGCTGAGATAAACTGGTGAGGCATATGCAGAAGACTGAAACTGGACCCCTGTTTTTCACCATATAAAAAAAATCAACTCAAGATGGATTAAGAACTTAAATGGAGGACGTAAAACTATAAAAATCCTAGAAGAAAACCTAAGAAATACCATTGTGGACATAGGTCTTGGCAAAGATTTCAAACAAAGTCTCCAAAAGCAATTGCAATGAAAATGAAGATAATCAAGTGAGACCTAATTAAACTAAAAGCTTCTGTACAGCAAAAGAAACTAGCAAGAGAGTAAACAGACAAGCTGGAAAAAGTTTGCCAACTATGCACCCAACAGAGGTCTAATATTCAGAATCTGTAAAGAACCTAAGGAAATCAACAGGTAAAAATACTTTTGCTTGTATTATTTAACTTATTATTTCTTTATTTTAAATTTCTTTTGAATAAGGTAAAATTCACATGCATAAAATTAACCATTTTAAAGTATGCAATTTAGTGTCATTTAGTACATTTACAATGTCATGCAACTATCACCTGTATTTAGTTCCAAAACCTTCTAGCACCCCAAAATAAATCTCTTACCCATTAATCAGCAAGTCCCTACTGAAACTAAAAAAAATAAAATGAAAGAAAGAAAACTGAGCTGTGAAGAGTTTGTTGCTGGAGATCATTCAGTTCCTATGTGCTGGCTCTTCATAAGTAAAGAACAAATGTTTGTGTGGATCTTTGCCATCACTCCCGTATAGGTGAAATCAGGCAATGGCACTGGCTGATGGTGAGTAAAGCTGGAATCACAGATATTCAGTAAATGACTTGCATGTAGAGAACCACAGATACTCAGTACATGACTTGCACATAGAGAACTTGGAAGTTTCTCTAAGATTGTATCATTTAGTGTGCTCAGGAACTTGATAGGCTGGGTTCAAACTCCACTGTTGTCTCTCATTAACTCTGTCATCTTGAGCAGATTATTGAATCTCTCTGAACCTCTATTCTTTTTTTACAGAACAGGAATAATTATAAGCCGAGACAAGTGAATCACATGATTTCATCTGTATGAGCAACAAGAAAGAAATATTAACAGAACAGTTTATTCATGAGACCCTTTCTTTCTTCTTTTCCTCTATTCATGTGGCATCTGTAGTGGCTTCACCTAGCTGAGTGACGACATCTCCAACACTTCACCTTACATATACATTTATTGTTTACTGATTTAAACAAGTATCTGACTCTCTCTAGTAAATTACCATACTTTTGAGGGTAAGGACTACATTTTACTTATTTGTAAACATGCAGGTACCCTGAGTAGTAGTCAAATATTTAAAAATAAGAGAATGCATCTTCGAACGGCCTAACACCCAATTCATTTTATTCTAGTGACAAGGAGCAAAAACATGTTAGACAGAGACCATGTAATACCACTTTGTTTTTTGGAAAGCAGTTCAGTTCTTGGGTGAAATTTTGTTTAAAGGAAGACTGAAGGATCCATTGATCTGCACTGCCTTTGTAAGCATATGAAGTATGTGCAGAAGCAAAGTCAAGACCACTCATCCTGAATGTCTGAGTTGACACCTAACAGCCAAAAGCCTGATGTTAGCAATATACCGAGTAACTCCTAGAAAGAGTTCCAGAAGCAGTCTCATGACTTACTACAGTATACAATTTGTTCAATATAGATTAGAGCAACTAAGATGAATTAAAAAAAAAAACATGCTGGGTGCCATGGCTTATGCTTTTAATCCCAACACTTTGGAAGGCCTCAGTGGGAGCATAGCTTGAGGTCAGGAGTTCAAGGCTGCAGTGAGCTATGATCACACCACTGCACTTCAGCCATGGAGACGGAGCAAAAGCCTGTCTCGAGGGGGGGAAAAATAAAATAAAATAAGACTTGGCTTTTTTGGATAATAATTTATTTCTTCAAAATAATGCATTCTGACATTTTATAATGATAGTAGAATAATTGTATCATTTGACTATATGACAACCACTGCAAGCAAACAAACACATAGACACCTTTCTGATGAAAACATTCAAGTACTTACTTTATATTTTTCAGTTGTATACAATGAGAGCAAGAAGGTGAAAGGCAAAAGTTCTGTCTCTGCAGTTTGCGCAGAGATAAGTCAAGTTCTAGATGTATATTATATGGTATTTTACTTTTGAATTGACAGATAATAATTATACATATTCATGGGGTACATAGTGATGTTTCCATATGTAAAATATATGGTGATCAGATCAGGGTAATTAGAATTCTATCATTTCAAACATTTATCATGTACTTACGTTGGGAACATTCAATATTCTCCTCCTAGCTATTTGAAATCATATATTATTACTGACTGTAGTCATTGTACTGTGGTATAGAACACTAAAACTTACCTATATTTACAGTTAGCAAACATTAGAATTAAAGTTATTATAATACCTAAAATGCTCTCCTCTTCTCTCAGTTTAGAATCTTTTAAAAGTTCATTCTGTGAAGTTTTAATAAAATATTAACACTAATAATAATTAGCACTTAAATTACATTATAGCCTTAAGAATTTTTATCTCTATCATCTAATTAGATTTTCACCAAAACCCTGTAAAATATTTCTAGCATCACCCACTGTGTTTTATGTCTGAAAAACCTTGGGTCAAGTAAGTACATTCCTCACTGCAGGGCACTTAGTCATGATGGAACCTAAATTTTAAGCCAGTTCTGACTCCAAATATTTGATCATATTTTAAAATCCATGCTGTCTTTTGCCTGAAATGGTATTCTTAAATTTCTAAGTGGTTCAAGTATTTAAGTTTAGTAATTGTGGAGCCCATTGTCATATCACTTATAAAGAACATATGGCTAGCTAGTTTTCCCAGCACCATTTATTGAATAAAGGGTCCTTTCCCCATTGCTGCTTTTGTCAACTATTTGAAGATCAGTAGTTGTAGGTCTACAGCTTTATGTCTGGGCTCTCTATTCTGTTTCAGTTGTCTATGTATCAAGTTTTGTTTTGTTGTTTGTTCTTTACTAGTACCATGCTGTTTGGTTACTGTAGCCCTGTAGTATAGTCTGAAGTTGGGTAGTATGATGCCTCCAGCTTTATTCTTTTTGCTTAGGATTACCTTGGCTATTCAGGCTCTTTGATGGTTTCATACAAATTTTAAAATAGTTTTTTTTTAGTTCTGTGAAGAATCATAGGTAGTTTGATAGAAATAGCATTGAATCTGTAAATTGCTTTGGACAGTATGGCCATTTTAACTATATTGCATCTTTCTATTCATAAGCGTGTAATGTTTTTTCCATTTGTTGTGTCATCTCTTATTTCTGTAAACAGTGTTTTTTAGTTCTCCTTGTAGAGATCTCTTGCCTTCCTGGTTAGCTGAATTCCTAGATATTTTATTTTTTTCAGGGCAATTATGAATGGAATTGCATTCCTGATTTGGTACTCAGGTTGACCGTTGTTGGTATATAAGAATGCTATCAATTTTTGTACATTGATTTTTGTACCCTGAAACTTTGTTGAAATTGTTTATCAATTGAAGGAGCTTTTCAGCCAAGATTATGGGAATTTTTAGATATAGGATCATGTTATCTATGGATAGGCATAGAAAAGATGACCAGGGAAGAGCAGAGGTAAAAATAGATGGATTGGAAATATCAAAGGTTAAGGGAAGGCAGGCCCTTCCAGGGTATTTATGAGCCATTCATGGCAATAGAAGCATATGACATCAGCTAGAACAGAGGGGAGGTAGAACCACAGACAGTGACACACATATCTTCCTCCCCTTTTTGGAGGTTTCTACAGAATCTAGTGAAAGAATAAGGCCCTGCCACTCAATGGCTGGAAGGTATTAATCCAATGGATTTAAGGACCAATAATAAAATTGCTTACCTTGATACTTCAGACCAATGGGATTGAGTGAACATCTAGATCTTACCATTTTAAGTACACATACATTAATTCATCTATTTATTAAGTTTCATTTGTTGCCTCAACTGTATGTTGTACAGCTACTATTTACCAAGCAATGTTCTGAGGCATGGTAATGGCAGTATAGTAGACGTAGAGATCAATGGAAAATAAAGGAATTGAGAAACAGGTTCAAATATGTCACCAATTGTTTTTTAACAAAGAAACCAAGGTAATTCAATAGGGGAAAGCATATCAATAGCATAGACTGTATAATTATATAAACTTACATGTACATTAATAAAGACTCAGGGCATACACAGAAGTGAAAACAGTATTTCTACTGTTTGATGAGTTGTTGATACTTTGTTTTCTTTCTCTAAACTTTACTTAGTGTTACAAAATTTTTATCCTGAAAATGATATCTGAAGCAAAATTGTTGGTATATAGTGAAGCTTAAGTTGTTTCTTTCCTACTTTCAAAAGCTTGGCAATATAAACCCAACTCTGATGTTAATCAAGACTAGATTTGACTTCTCCTGGAACACTTTAATGGCTTTGTGGTTTGGTGTATGTTATCTAAACTCTCTAATTGTCAGTTTCCTGCACCATGGAATGAGGCTAGTAATAACGTCTACTACTGAATGCTATCGTGAGGATTAAATGAGATACAGTGCATAGCACTCATTGAGTGCTTAGTAATGTTTCCTAAGAGCAATGATATTAATAGCATGATAATAATGAACGTGAGAAAGATTTTTAAAATGTAATATCACTCTGCTTGAAATTAAACAGGGATGAAGGATATTGCCCTCACAATTTCCTTCAAAGTTTAAGATATAATTGCTGTTTATGGAAGATCATCCGGTGGCTTCAGTTCAAATATATTTAATTAGAAAGGGGCATAACAATAAGCCTAAATGCTGAATGAAATTCAACAAGTTCCCTTTACATTATTTGATTGGGAAAGTTATTAAAGGCTACCGTTGACAAAATAGCTCATGTAATTGCTCATTTAATGGAATGATGTTTATTTGTATTAGATGCTTAATTCTCGTCAATTATTTAGGTGTAAATTTGTTTCTTGGGAAAAGTATTTTGACTTCTTGGTCTTGGCCATAACGATGTAAATTTCCAAATAATAAGTGCCTTGATTTTTAAATTTATTTTTTAGTTTCCAAACTTAGATTATCTTCGTTGAAATGAGGTCTCTACTGCCAGCCAATGTTCAGTATCTCCCATCTGCCTTTTTGTTCTTTAAAAATTTCCTCTGATCTTGACGAAATTTGGTCCTTGTACACAATAATAAAACCCTAACAGAGGAAAAGATGTAAGTGATCCAATAGTATCACACTCCAGTTATTCAGAGATGTTTCCTAATCGTCTCGAATCATACAGGTGGCTCTGGCTTATTATGACTTCTGTCTTGGCATTCTTCCCATCACACCAAATTGTGCTTTGCTCTAGAAAGGCAACATAAACTTGTGTCATAATTGAATACTTTCTCATGAATCAAGAAAGACCGGCAGCAAGCCTGGGTTCCCAGTGAAAATATGATTTTTGATTTTTAATGAATTTCAGTGGAGTTTTGTAGGAACTTAATGACTTAAATGCTTCATATTGAAAAGTGGCTACCTATTATTATTATTTTTTAAAACCTTATACTTAAGACTAGTAGATGTGGTCTGAGTGTCACTCAAAGTGATTTCATAAATTTTTATGGCACTGAGTGCAAGTACACTTACATATTGCCTATGTTACATGTTTCAGCCTGCACCACAGCCCTGGCCAGGCTGTTTCATCCCCATTTGTGATGCAAAAAACTAATGCACATGAGGTTTAATTTCAGAGTTCCTGAGCCCTCAGTTTATGGCGTTCTCCTGCTTTTACAGGGTGAGAAAGAATTACTTAAAACTAGAAAAATTATTGTCTTTCATCATCATCAGTTTATTATGACTATTGTTGAAAGAAGTAGATGAGGAATAAATGCTGCCATAAATGCAAGATTCCTCCTGACAATGAGTATCTTGATGTGACAACTAAAATTTAAAAACCAATTAACTGAGATGATTGCAGTTCTTGGCCTCATTGGACACTATCAGCCGTAAAGAGTCAAGTGAGAGAAGACATGTCTTAGTCATGAAGCAGAATTTATATCTGTTTTTTCTTTCCAACTCCAAAAGAAGCATTCTCTAAACATTGCTTAGATACAAATATTTTGGTACTATAAAGTTATCCTAAAAGTGGGAAGCTCTTTGGAGTGGGTGACCATGTTGGCTCATCCAGGAAGGGGTGTTAAAATTCAGTCTTTCCTGAGGAAGCCGGGGAGAGACAGGAGACAAAACTGGGTTTTAGTTATGCTTTCTGTGTTCTGAATCAACCCTTATTACTCTTGGAGTGGGGGTACCTAAGTCATTGCTAGTTAGTGTTGGGTTTTCTAATATTTATAAGAAGGTAATTTTAACAAACGAAAACATGTGTAGGAAATATACCATTAGGAAGTATAACCGCATGATACCAATGATTGCATTTGAATTTTTTTATGGTTTCTTAGCTAATACTCACATTTCTTACTATACTCAGTAATATTTCACTATCAACATGTTCAATTTTAATTAAAATTATTATCAATATAATGATGATGTAAATAATGAGCTTTCGTTTATCAGCAACATAGACTGTGTGTGTGTGTGTGTGTGTGTTCAAAACGTTCAATAGTTTTGTTTCCAAAACTCTGTGTTCAGGGCCTCAGAGTTATCTGAAGGACTATTCTGCAGTTTTCAAATCTGACCTGCATAAGCAGAGGTTATAAAGATAATGCCACTGGGGAGAGAACAAACTTGTATGCAAACTAAAGTTAGTTTTAATCAAATGAGTTTTCATTAAAAATAGCATTTTCTCTTTGCTTATAACTACTCCCTTTTTATTTTGTTTGAATAAAATGTGGAAAATATTACACAAGCCATAGTTAACAGATAATCATATTCAGTTATTTAGAAATTTGATTTAATTAATGCTAAATAAATAAATGTACTGCATACAACATGGCATAATCACAATATTTCCATGGCCAGCATGTGTATTCAGGGTATTTGCATATCTTCTCTACCCCTTTCTTGCCCATCCCCCTACTGCAAATACTTAAATCAATAAACAACCTGTATGGAATATATCAAGTTTTGACTTTTGCTTTAAAGAAATTAAACTTTCAAACTGTTTGACATTTGTCTACCTCCCATTTTGATAAGAATAAGCTGTGGGGAGCAAACTTTCTACCTCAGGTGGATTCGAGGACAGTGACTCAAGCCATTTCTTGCCCTGTCTTTATCAGCATTAGCCAAAATGAGATATTTGTGCTTGCTATGAAGTCAAAGCAATCAGCCTCTGAGAATGACACTATGCTGCACAGTATGTCACAAGATTCCACACTAGGACTGGTGTGCTGGTGATAACAAACGGCAACAAAACTCTTCAATATTCAAACATTGTTTGGATTAGTAAAACTTTTCCAGTCTTCTTTCTTAATTCCTAGTTGATTGATGCAGAGCTCAAGTTTAAGCCTTGATGCACTCAGAAACCGCAAGGCACACAGGCTACATCCCTAAGAGAAGTGAGACTTTTTTTTTTTTTTTTGGGCAAACTGTTTCCAAATGGTGCACCTCAGTTGACCCTGCTCAAAATGCAACCCCTGTTAGCAGGTGGAAGTAGTTTAGTAGGGTGCCTCCTCTGTCAAGTGTCAGAAAAATGATTTCGAATCACAAATGCCACGAAGCACAATCAATGTCAACAATTACGGATTAAAATATCACCTACAACAGATGTTTGAGTGTTTTCCAGATAAGGGTCTAGAATTTTACCTGAGATGAAACTTTAATTTGATCTCATCACAAAGCAAATGAGACAATTGTCTGCCCCCTCCCAGAGGGAGACTTTGGGTTCTGTGGATTTTTATTCTGTTTCTAGAGGTATTGCTTATTCCATCTTTGCCAACTCCAAAAGAAGTTTGGAGGTATTGCTTAGTCCATCTTTGCCAGATTACAAGATTTGCCTGGAACACCTGTTAATAAACATACTCTCTGGACTACTCATATGAAATTCACTAGGAGATCAGTCTGGGAATGGGTATCTTTACCAAGAGCTTCAGAAGACACATTGGGGAAAACTGGACCCTGAATATCTCAAAACATCATTATCAAAGGATTCCTTTCCTTCCTTTCCCCTTCCCCTTCCCCTTCCCCTTCCCCTTCCCTTTCCCTTTCCCTTTCCCTTTCCCTTTCCTTTCTTTTCGATGGTGTTTTGCTCCTGTTGCACACAGTAGAGCACAATGGCGTGCAATCTTAGCTCACTGCAACCTCCACCTCCCAGGTTCAAGTGATTCTCCTGCCTTAGCCTCCCAAGTAGCTGGGATTACAGGCATGCACCACCATGGCTGATTAATTTTTGTATTTTTAGTAGAGACAGGGTGTCACCTTGTTGGCCTGACTGATCTCAAATGCCTGACCTCAGGTGATCCACCTGCATTGGCCTCCCAAATTGCTGAGATTACAGGCGTGAACCAATGTGCCTGGACCTGTCAAAGGATTTCTAATTAGAAAATGGGAAAAGACTGTTTGTATCCTATCCCGGTAAGAATAAAACACTTTAAATTGCGGCAAGAAAAATGATGTTACGGGTGAGGAAGAAGATCTTTAGCATTATTTTTGGAAAGTAAAAGCATGAAATCTGTTTAATGATAGAATAATCATTCAAAACTGGATATTTTACATAATAGGTCTTAGTTCTTGAAACTATAGGATCATCAAACAGTGATAGAGTTATCATAAAATAAGAATCATTAATTTGGAATGAAATAGTACAGCAAGGCCTGCTGCTTACATACATACCACCTTCAAAAACAGGAAAAAAAAAAAAAGGATAAAACAGAAGACCAAAAGTTTGTTTTGTTTTATTTGGTTTTAAATCCCAAATGCAGGAAAGATGATTGTGACAACAGGTAGAACTGGCATTTAGAAGAGCAGAGTTTTAGAAAGCAGAGGGAATAACGCTTAGAGTACTAATGGATCAAGACATGAGATGATATGGGTACCTATAAAACACAACAGTGGATTTTAGAGATGAAAATGTGAACATTGATATAAAGGGCAATTAATTTCAGGATTCATGTATAGTTACAAGATGGAGCTAATAAGCTAATAAGAAGAATTTAAATGGGGCTCAAAAGAAGATATTTTTTAAAGTATTGAAGAAGTCTTAAGTATGAATAAATGTTGATTTTTGAGAAAGAGGTAATAATATAGAATGAAAAGATAGCATCAATAGGGTAGAGTGGGTAGAAGGATGAATTCAGTGTACGTAATTGGGCTGACAGTCGATTGATGCAGAAAATTTGCCTAGATTATAAAATTTGTGTAAAATTATATTTGTTTCTTAACTTTCTGAGTGGCTACCAAAATAGAAATAAAATATTTCATAGTGTTTTTTAATTGAATGAATGAGGTAAATTCACCTGTGCAGAAATGGACGTTGAGTAATAAATCAAAATCCAGCTATACACCATGTAAACAATGCAAGGGGAAATAAAACACAAAGAAAACAAAATGGCATAAGACGAGTAGTGGCATTTGCCTCTGGAAAAATTAGAATTCAAGATTTTGAAAGAGTAGAGAAGTCATATTTTGAATGGCTGAAAGGAACAATCCACCAAAAAAAAATTAGAGATCTATTAACAAAAAGAAAAAAAGATAAATCTAGGAGGAGTACTTAAAATTCAATTCTAAATAATTAATGGATTAAAGACACTATTTAAACACAATTTAGAATTGATTTAGTAAAAAAAAATGAGAACATTACCTGACACAGGCTTGTGGAAAAAGACCAAAGTAGTACTTAGGAAAAGTTACAGAATTTTGTAGATTTTTTACAAAAAACAGAAAGATCAAAATTAGATGAATACTATACAGAAATGATAAAAGAAGTTATTGAAAACTATGCTTATCAATAACTCTCACAAACAAAATGTTGAGCAGAAAAAGGACAGACACATCAGATTATATATGCTATGATTCCATTTACACAAAGAACAAGACCATCAAAATCATCTATGTTGTTAGAAGTCAAAATACTGGTTGCTCTTTGATGTGTGTGTGTGATGGGGAGTGAATGGTTGTTAGTGATTGAAATAGGAAATCAGTTGGGATTTTGGTACGAGTCCAGTTTTTCATCTGCTTGTTGGTTACCCAGATGTGTTTAGTTTATGGATGGTAATCAAGCTGTGCACTTAAAATATGCGTGCTTTCTTGATATGTATGTGTTATATATAGTATTAGTGATAGATATCACTAAAAACCAGTTAAAACTAATTTAATTAGTGTTCAACTCATGAAGCTTGGAAAAATACAACAAAGTTTAAATTGGTGTTACAAGTTAGGCAGACAAGGCAACAACTTTTAAAATTAAGGAAAAGTACTCACTGTCATCTTGGCTACCCAATTCCTCTCTGTATACTGAATAATACATTTGTTCATCTATATAAGGAGCAGGTTCTCTAGATACAGAATGGAGTGCCAATTAAATGTAAATTTCATATAAACAATAATTTTGTTTTATCAATATGTCCTATGCAATATTTTTGTTTGCCAAATCTGACAGCCTTAAAGATGATGTCCATGGACATTCCTTCCAGCATTATTGGTAATAATGTGAAGAACTTATATCAAGACCAATGTTTATCAGTAGCAGTATGTTACATGGCATAGATAGCATGTTCATACCATTAAATGTTACAAAAAAGGAGGTTGCACCATAGGGACTATCATAGACAAAACCGCAAGACATTTTTAAGCTAAAAAAAAAATTAAAGATAAAACCCAGACACAAAACAATAATATATATTTCTTTCAGTTCATTTCTATGGTATACTTACAATAGAAAAAGGCATGAAGGGTACACAGACGCCATTGGTGACAGTGGTTTCTTCTCTTGAACAACAGTGGGGATTGTTCGTTGAGGAGAGGTGGATTGGGGGTTATATAAGGATACTTTAGCATTATTCATAGAAAAATGGATTACATATTGTTATTAACAGAAATACAAATAAAAGGAATAGGTTTATTAAAAATATATCTAAAAGTAAGCCAGGTAACATGTGAGCTCATAATGACAAAATGGTGCTTCAAATAGTGTACTCCTTTAAAGCAGCAGCATTGACTCTTATATAATAAATGATGATAATATTCCTTCCTAGTGTTTCACCGTTTGCAATTCACATTTCAGTGTGAGAAAACTATGATATGGCTAGTAAAAGTAATGTGCTACTTTGAATGTGACCTTGGAAAGTCATCAGGGATAGTTCAGTCTACTAAAGTAACTTTGTGTCTTTTTCCACATATTTGGCTAGCTGTAAAACATTAGAAGAATCAGAAGCCTGATGAGGATGAATTATCACCACTTGAAAGTAAAACATCAAGTGGAGAGATTTACACAATAGGTCAACTGTAGAAAAGCAAGATAAATGCAAATTATTTATTGATAAACCATCTTGAATCAGTGCCAGTGTTGTAAATAAGCAGGAAAGAAATGTTTCAAGATTTGAAGGTGCAAACTCGATGTCTCAGATGACTCTTCTTTCCACACTGAGTTATGAGAGTGTATAGTATTCAGTCTCTCATCCTTTCTTTCAGAACACTTTGTTGATGGTCCATGGTTAAGTGCTGAGAGCTATATCTGGGTTGTGGATTCAGCAGCAGAGTCCAGGATGAGTCTGCTTCCTGAAACTGCTAGTGATAATATCTTCCTCCTAAATATTACAAATATTAATAACAATTTTTAAAGCCTCACAAGTCAAGCTGATCTGCTTCCACAAAAGGAAAAACTAAACCCCATATTGAGAATACTAGTCATGTTTGAATTGTCAGAATTAAAAGGGAGTGCCAGAATATCAGAGCAGATAAGGAGAAAGATGTTTTTAATCCAAACCTCTGTTCACATGGGCATAGCTTAGCACTATGGCATTTTAGGAAAGCAGTATTTTTAAAACCAAAAGACTATATCTGATCTGAAACAAGTATCTGTCCTTCTTCATCTGTAGATTTATTATCTGGGAACAAAAGCAGTAAATATTCAGTGCTCTTAATGTATCAGGCACAGGATGAATTCAGGGAGTACCTATTTTACATTTAATAATTGTATTAATTGTGTAAGACTGAGATTCAAATATATTCGCAGTGTAACTTTTCAGTTACTATTCGCTACGCCTAAGCTTCTTGTGGAAACTCCTGACTTGAAGATTTATTGTGAAAACTGACGTGATAATGCATATGAAATTACTTGGAAATATATAAAGAAGTGTACAAAAGCACTGAATTGTTTTGAATCTGTGAACTTTCTTCTAAAGTCTTTTTCCTATATAAATCTGAAATTTTAACTAGTCCGTGGGTTGTACACTTAAATGTATCTATTAGAGGAAAGATTTATAGAAGTAAGTAGTTAATTTTTTAAACTTACAAGTTATGGCAAAACCCTCTTAAGCTGTGGTATTGGTTTAACTCCAGCTGTGCACTTATATTGAAAAGGAATCTGCCCTGACAATTGTGGTTACATAAGACATCTCATGTTTAATGTTTATTTATAGGTTCTTGGCAAATCCTCATGGAATCTTTTTAATGCCAACTTAAAATTGCTGAACCAAATATTCATAAGATGCTATTACTTAGACAAATTGTGTAATTCACCGGTAGGTACAGGAAAATTTCCTTTTCAAATTAAGTTTTCTTAGCATGAAGTATATATGGTCAACCCTCTAAGGCAGTCAACTGAGTTTATGAAGAAGATTGTTACTTCCTCTCACAAAAACATTACCACACGTATCATCCACCTTTTTAGGGTCCTAAAATTCTATTTAAGAATAAGTGCCACCAGGAATGGTGGCTCACGCCTGTAATCCCAGCACTTTGGGAAGCTGAGGTGGGCGATCTTGAGGTCAAGAGATTGAGATCATCCTGGCCAACATGGTGAAACGCTGTCTCTACTAAAAATACAAAAATTAGCTAGGTGTGGTGGCATGGGCCATGGTCTCAGCTACTCGGGAGGCTGAGGCAGGAGAATCCCTTGAACCTCGGAGGTGGAGGTTGCGGTGAGCTAAGATTGCGCCACTGCACTCCAGCCTGGTGACAGAGGAAGACTCTGTCTAAAAAAAAAAAAAAAGAGTAAGTGCCTAGACAAGAACAATTACTAGATGGTAGAGATATTCAGTAGGCTCCATTTGATCATCATTCGATCACTGTGAGCTGAGTCTTTCCCCTCCTCCCTCTCCCCAGGAATGTATATGGATTGTGAGTTAAAAGAGGTATGTTTTCCTTTTGGGTAACAGAGCAGGTGTTATATACCATGCTATATTCTCAAGTTTTATAATAGCAAGTCCAGAATTGTAAAATCCCACCCTCCTCTTTTTTTGCGAAACACTGGCTGTTCTTGAAAATTACTTTTCCACAAGAAGCTGAGGCTTTGCAAAAGGTGAAGTGGAATATTACATTGAAAGTACATTTGAATCTCAGTCTTGATACAATTAATACAATTATTAAATGTGAGATGGGCTCTTCCTGAACTCATCCTGTGCCTAATGCATTAAGGACACTGAATATTTACTACGTAAAAAATGATTTTAGTTACTTATAGTTTTATTTAATGCATTTTATGTGCCTACTAAGTGCTGAGGGGAGGTCCTTGAGGGATTTAAAGGTGAATAGAAATAAATAAAAATGTGAAATAACATACCTAAACAAAGGCATCGGTGTATTTCCAGATACTTAGGAGGCTGAGGGAGGTGGATTGTTTGAGCCCAGGAGTACAAGGCCAGTCTGGACAACATAGCAAAGTGCTGCTGTCGTAAAATAAAAATTAATTAGCATCAAATACGGCACTGGAATTTAACACTTTGAATTTGATTTGATTGTGGTGTGGAGTGAGCTTTGAGTGGTTGTGTGTGTGTTTTTGTTGTTGTTGTTTGTTTGTTTTCTTTTAATAGGTTCCTACCTGAGCAAAATGCCTTAAAGGTCAAAGGAGATTTTCAAGTCAGTGTGCAGGCGAGTGGACTCAGAAAAGAGGAGACACGGTCTTTGTACTTCTGAAAGTCACAGCAGACCAGTAAATTAAATTCAGAAGACACACTTGTTGTCTTCCTAGCATTACATAGGCAAAACCTAATTTGTGTGAAATTTCAATTAGTATTTGTCTTGGTGAGTAGTTGACATACTATTACTTAAACTAATTCCCCTGCCAGGTCTTTGGGAGAATTCTACTCAGTGCCAAACAGTCTGTTCAAATCTTGCTTCCTAAGCCTGTGCATTCCAAACTAGAGAGTGTGAGCAGCTGCTTCCCACGGCTGAGGAAAAGGGACTGCCTTCTGCATCCTGGCTGCAATTTCATGTTGTTTGGATGGACCCATAGCCCTCTCATCAGACCAATCTCCTAGCAATTTTCCTAAGTCCTAGCATATCTGTAGAATTCAAAGAGTTTCCTCATCACTTTCACATACATTATCTCATTGGAGACATCCTAATAGCTCAGGGAAGGAAAGAAAAATGGATATTTTTATCTTCACTTTACAGTTGAAAAAACTGAGCTTGGTGGACATTGTTTTTCCTGTCAAAGCTGGGTTAAAACTCAAACCCTGGTTTTGGGATTAGAATCCAGGGCCATTCCATTATACCACACTGCCTCTGCTTTTAAATTTGAATTAGTTTGTATTTTATACCTTGAGACCTGAGGTGGAGAACAAAGAGAATAGAAGATTTTAGAGTATAATTTGAATCTTTGTAATATCACAAAACATTCCAGATATGATTTTATGTTATGGGGATGCACACACACACACACGCACACGCTCACGCACGCACACACACACACACACACACACTTGTATTATTGCTGTATTTCTGTTTTTTTCTACTTCCACTTTGCCCCTTGGGTCTGGTAGTGGGTTTGACAAAATGAAACAAAGAGTCTTCTAGTAGCCCTGAAATGGAGAGAAATTACCTTAAAGTTATCACTTCTCCAAAAGAGTCATCTTTCTATGAGTTAGGCAGATCAAATTCAATTGAAATTTTTAAATCAGCATTTGATCTTGTTGCAGATTTGTTGCTTCATGAGTCATGTCTTATCAGATTTTTGCTATCCATTATTGAAAATTACATTTGTTATTGTTGTTGTTTCTGTTGTTTCCTGTTTTGAGACAGAGTCTTGCTCTGTTGCTCAGGCTGGAGTGCAGAGGCACAATCTCAGCTCATTGCAATCTCCGCTTCTGGGTTCAAGCAATTCTCCTGCCTCAGCCTCCTGAGTAGCTGGGACTACAGTTGTGCCCCACCATGCCTGGCTAATTTTTTTTGTATGAAAATCACATTTATAAATTTCAACAATTTAAATTAAATCTTTAGACCCTCTTTGTTCCAGTATATTGTTGGGTCTTGAGTTTCTCATCTGTAAAAGGAAAAGTTCAAATGATGATCTCTAAGGTCTCTCTTGTCTTTACATATCTGCAACTTTTCCCTAACACTCTTCTACCAGAAAGTAGCCATAGCCAAATATTTTATAGACAAAGTTAGGGTACATAATGGCAAGTATTACTCATTCACAGAATCTTGTTTAAGACATGTCATCTAACACTTATGTAATCAAAAGGACATAGCTATATGTGTTACCGCAAATAAGTTTTCAAAAATTTGAATGCACTTGTATGCCATACAGACCTATAGATTTTTTTTTTTTAATAGAGATGGGTGTCACCATGTTGGCCAGGCTTGTCTCGAACTCCTTACCTCAGGTTATCCACCCATCTCGGCCTCCCAAACTGCTGGAATTACAGGTGTGAGCCACCATGCTCAGCCCTATAGATGTTTCATACATCCATTATCATTGTAGACAATTTAGCCTGTGACAAGTTAAACAGCTCATTGTTAACTAAGTAACCTCTGATATTTTTTTAAAAAATTGATAGAGGGTTAGATATAGCCTTTCTGTTGAAACATTTATGATATATAGATTTAATGTATATAAAACTACTCTATTATTCATATACTTTATGCTGCTCATAGATTTTTAATTTTTTTATGTTGCTCTCTGGAGAACTATTCAGTAGACTTCTAGGCTTTAAAATCTTCAAAAGAATGAACCATATTTACTTTGGTTATTTTTCTACATTATGCTATGATTGAGTCCTGTCAACAGGGTAAACACATTCTTTTTTGTTGTTGTTGTTGTTTAATTATACTTTAAGTTTTGGGGTATATGTGCAGATCTTGCAGGATTGTTACATAGGGATACACATGCCATGGTCGTTTGCTGTCTCCATCCCCCCTTCACCTATGTTAGGTATTTCTCCTAATGTTATCCCTCCCCAATCTCCCCACCCTCTGCTATCGCTCCCCTAGTCCCCCAGCCTTCAACAGACCCCAGTGTCCATGTGTTCTCATTGTTCAACACCCACTTATGAGTGAGAACATGCAGGGTAAACACATTCTTTATGTCATTGTAGAAGGAATAAATCCGGACATAAAAAATAATAACTATAGCTAATATCTTAAGTAAATAATATTATAATCTTATCACCAACAAAAATATCCTAGAATAATCTAATAATTCAGGTCACAAAAATTCACAGATTGATAGTTATGTAGATAGATTGATATGAGGGTATAGAGTCATTTGGGTTTTCTTTTTTCTTTTGTGTTTGTTTTTAGATAAAAGAATGTAACCTATAATAAAAGTTAATAATGTATTAGCTATAAAAATGACTTCCCAGGTAGTATCTATTAATAGAAAGCTGTGGTTAATATAGGAGAATGCTACGTAGAGACAAATGTTATTGTATAATTGTTATAAGTCCTGAATGACGAAGTTATATATGAAAGGAACCATTTGACACTTATCACAGGTAAACAGACACATCAAGAAGATATGCTATTTCATTATGAAAAGTAGTTACCCAAATATACCAAAATATGGACCAATATTAGGTTTTAATTCCAAGGCTTATTTCCAAGTAAGCATGACTTGGAATAATTAGCAAAGGCTACTGACCAGGACTTAAAATGTGAAAGATGGCTTCACCATGAATTAGCAAAGAATGATCTGAACAGTTCATCTATCCCTTTTGGGAGGTAGAATTGGAAGTGTCTGATGTGTTGTATTTACAGCACCAGGCTTCTCTCTAATATTGTTAGCAATTCAAGATAGCATTTTTCCCCCTACTTCACCACATTTATAAATCATAGTGCATTTTGGTGCCAGGTGCAAGGGAATTCCAACTTGGAGATCCAAGTTAGAGGGTTCTTTTGGTTGCCTTTTATTTATTTATTTATTTTTTCCTGGCCAGGCCAAGAAACTAAATAAAGCTAATTATTTAGGAAGAGGATCTTTTGGACCTGTTTCCTTTAAGAGTGCAGTATATATGATAATGACTTCATTGTCATCAAATAGAATACAATTAATTTTATTTTTTAGTATGTTATCAGCAAGCAAACCACCAGTATTAGCTCGATACCATCTGGGAGTGACAGTTTCCTTATTACAAAATATGTAAAAATATGGATTCCCTTAAGGAATCTGTTGCATTGCATCTGCTCAGATTTTTGTTATATGCTAATGGTTTTAACCCAGCATATGAAGCATGCAAAAAAAAAAAAAAACCGAAATTTTTCAGCTAAATTACTTGTTTCACATTTAAAGTGTCTCAAAGATGGGGAAAGCTACATATGCGGCTTTAGCTACAGGGGATTGAGCAGAAACAAAGAAGGAAGGAGCGAGCATGTCTCTTCTTACCTGATGTTTAGTCATCCCCATCTTTGTCTCCAGAGAGAGTCTGACTGCCCACATAATTAAGGCCACTTGATATGTGAGGGAGGTGTGGGGAATGGAGCTATCTGATGCTAAATCCCAAATGAGCACTGGTTATAACAAAGAGATGGTGACTGATAAGACAATTATTATCTGTATAGCTCTGTATTCATAATATATGAAACAATCACAGTGATTAAAGTGAGCTATTATAATTATGAAACTATTCTCTGGGATAGCGTTTCTTTTCTTTCAATCCTTGGCCTTTTTGTATTTTCTCACCTTTATTTTACTTAGATGTGCAAAATTCATTGGAATGAATTCTGCCTATTGATGAAAGAGTGTGCTTGGGTGTGAGCCAAAAGCATGTAGCAGATTTCAAATGCTGGCCTCCAAGTATCAACCATTTAGGGGAAAGACCTGTTTGTGAATGAGACCATAGTGACAAGCTGAATTTGGTTTACAGAGTAATTCCAGGGCAGAAGTTTTATGCTGGGGTGTTGCTTCTCCTGTTTGATTGTGAAGCTATTGCTTTTGGCTAGCAGAATTTTCACATGTGTGAAACAATTTGGTATGAATTGCTTTCCCATGTCTGTCAGTCCTCAGGCTCCAGAGTGTGAAATATGCTAGGTATTACATTTTCATCATCATCATCACAAGATATACCTATTTATTAAATCCTAAAATTATTATCAATGATTTATAAATCACATGTATTTATCACAATTGATATTTTCCTTTTCTGATAATAAGAATGGCCCAATATCTCTTTGTAAGGAACATAATGGATGTAAACCACTATAGTTCATAATAACTCTTTAATTTCTTGATAATTTAAACAGTGTTAGCTCCTCATATAAAATATTCTCCAGAAAGGTAGAGTACATGAGAAACAGGTTAATACTCTGAAACAAAATGATGATTCAGTAAGAAAGTACCATATATTGTTAAATCCATCTTTTGCAGTCCTTCCGGGCTCCATGGAGTTGAATGTCTTTTGGTTATTGTACAGATGAAAAAGTCTAAAGCACATTGAGCAAGTAAATATTAATATCTCCAGCCTGAAAAGACTCCCATAAGATCTATTGATTATAAATTTTTCAAAAAAACACTAGCATAAAATAAAACATAAATCCATTTCTTTTTTAGTTGCCCATCTTGGAACTATTTTTTTTCTTTATCCCTTATTCACTATAGTTCCTTATCCTGTTGCCTGCTGTTTTTAGTGTTGTTTATGTGGGTTAGATAGATTGACCTAGAGTAATCAATACTTTTACACACACAAGTGCTGTAACAGGAAATAACGTTTTATGATATAATTTGTAGACTAGTCATTGCCAATATGCTCCTCCCAATTAGGGAAGTTGGTCTAGTTTCCCTGCAGAGTAAAAATAGCCACTAAAATGATAAGGGGTGATATTTAGTTGTGATCAAAATTAAAAATTTGCAGACCTTAAGTCAAAATAGTCCTTGATTATCCAGAAGTAGCTTGGGGAAATAAACAGAGACATCAAATAAAGAAGAAATATTACATTGGCTGTGTTTGAGTCAGCGTATAGCAAGAGAGAAGAATCTCTTTCTCCCAGGAAGTAATATAGTAAGCTACATATCTCCTAAGGAAGAATGGTCACCTGCAAACATTCTATATATAATAACTTGGAACCTATTTTAAGTCTTAAATTTCTCTTTTCTTTTTAAATTTTACTTTAAGTTCTAGGATACATGTGCAGTACATGCAGGTTTGTTACACAGGTATATATGTGCCATGATGGTTTGCTGCACCTATCAACCCATCACCTAGGTTTTAAGCCCCACATGTATTAGGTATTTGTCCTAATGCTCTGCCTCCCCTTACCCCCTACCCT
The DNA here is from genome assembly GCA_963573385.1 of Cacajao melanocephalus. NCBI lineage: Eukaryota > Metazoa > Chordata > Mammalia > Primates > Pitheciidae > Cacajao > Cacajao melanocephalus. The sequence continues at coordinate 71,195 of CAUYLG010075335.1, read as the reverse complement.
TTTTGGGCCCCAGTGTGTCAAGTTCCCCTCCCTGTGTCCATGTGTTCTCATTGTTCAACTCTCACTTATGAGTGAGAACATATGGTATTTGGTTTTCTGTTCCTGTGTTAGTTTGCTGAGGATGATAGTTTCCAGCTTCATCCATGTCCATGCAAAAGACATGAATTTATTGTTTTTTATAGCTGTATAGTATTCCAGGGAGGGGAACATCTATCATTGATGGGCATTTGGGTTGGTTCCAAGACCTCACTATTGTAAATAGTGCTGTAATAAACATATGTGTGCATGTGTCTTTATAGTAGAATGACATAATCCTTTGGATAATTTTCTCTTTAATGTCACTTTGACTTACTGAGAACTTGAGCAACATCAGGGTCTGTGCTGTATGTTTTAGTTATATTTTCTCATTCAATGTTTGCAATCACCCTTCAGGCTTTATTTTAATCCCATTTTGCTGATCAGAACAGTGAGAGTTGGAGAGGTGAACAAAGTTCCCTGGTTCAGCCAGAATTTAAAATCAGGCATCTATACAAACATAGCTCAAGCTCCTAACTACAGCATGGGACAGGGAACTTATTTGAGTCTTTAATTACAACTTCTGTAAGAAGGAATTGAGTGTATTAGAATGTTTGTTACAAGTGGGAACCTATTTAGGATCTATTAATGAACATTAAAAATTCCACATAGAGTTTTTCTTGTAGTGTTTATTCTGTACCATATCTAGAGGAGTTACCACTTAGGCACTTAAATCTTTGCTAAAACTGATCTCTTTTCAAATGTCAGTCTTCCAATATTAATAACATTTCATAACAGCATTCTGTCCTAGAAGTCTCTTTGAAGTTCCTTGAATCTTGTCTTCTACTTTCATACTATAGAGCTAGGGAGAGTCAACTTTATAGTGTGCCTTTACGCATGTACTATTCTGTTCTGTTATTTTTTTTTTTAGCTTTGAATGCTAATTGATAGGGGTCAGGAAGGAGAGTTACTGTTCATCATCTAAAAGGGAAGGATGTATTTTATGTTACAGCTAGGCAGCTGTGTGGAAGTACTGCCAAAGGGAAGTTTGTAATGGATCCCAATGAGGTCAGAGTTGGAGGATTCTTCCAGTATATTCCTGATGAGGTATTCAATAACAGATTTAAGTGGTACTTAATGTTTCCCCACTGCATGCTGTCAGTAGACTTGAAACAAAATCGACCCGGAGTGTAGCTTTGAACTTGGTAAGCCAGGGGAGCTTAGTAGAACTTTACTGATGAGCTTGCAAAAGATAGGTTTAGTTCATAAAGATATAATTAAAAACATGGCAGCATGAAACCTGATAAAGTCCACCTTTTAAATAATTCAGGAGATGAAACATTACTTTTCCTTCCACCCCTTGATGGTTTGTTTATATAGATACCAAGGCCATTTTGTTTAAAACTTATTACTTTACTTGAAAAGAAAATTTATTCCTATGCTGTTATAATTTTGTTTTGCAAAACTGTACAGGAAGAATGTGCAGAATGAGTTACCAAGAAAGTTAAAATGTCTAAAAAGTAATCATCTTTGGAATGTTTTTTAATAACCATTTGAAAATTCAGAAAAGTCATTTATTTGATGGGCAGTGTTGGGTAAGAGCACTTCATATTTTGCTCCTTATCAGTCCAACTTCAGGGGCCGGAGGAGAGGGACAGGTTCTGGTTTTGCTGGCCTTGCTACTCAGCTGACATGACTTTTGGGGTTTGACTCTGGCCTGGCCACATGGGGCTGAAGATACTTTATCATTGGCCCAATTAAAGTTAATCATTAGATTTCTGAGTAAACAATTGGCAAGGGCAAAAAAGGGAGTCCTTTTCTATAGCCTTACTGATCTGATACGGTATCAGCTTGATGCTGTTGGTTTTGCCCAACAGGAGGATCCCTGGACCAAGAATGCAGCCAGCATGAAGATTTGTGTAGCCTTGCTTTATATATAAATTTCACGTGTTATCTTTTTCTCCTCAATGTTTATGTTTCATTCTTGAACATAAGAAAAAAACAATTTGTACAATCAGTCCTTTATAATTATATTCTGGTCATTTAATCATGAATTAGGAAGATAATTAGTAAGTGCATGATGCAAGACAATACTGTGCTAAGATTTGGGAAATACAAGCTCCTTGCTCCCTGTCCTTAGTGAGTTTATTGACTGGTGTTGAAGAAAGTCGGAAAAACAGAACTACAAAGTATGATAGAAGAGTAGGGAAAATAAATGGAGCAAGGTGAGAAGGACTGTGCCTTGACTGGAAGAATTCTTAAGGAAAGGATGCATCAATAATGTCTTCTGGGGAGAGAAATGACTTAAGAATTCAGAGTGAAGAGAATGAAAAAAGTGTAGCAGGCAGAAGAACCAACTCAAAGTTTGACCAACTCTAATCCTTTACAAAGGCAAAGAGAAGAAACAGCGTAGTTTTATGTATGTATGTGAGATGACAAGCAATGGTAAATGGGAGAGTGAGAGAACGGACAGCGAGTTAGGAAGGCAAACAGAAAGTCTTCTCTGTTTACTTTCTGGAATATACACCACACACACACACACACACACACACACACACACACACATATGTATAAATGCATATATTTTATTTCTGGTTTTTTTGGGCATTAAACTGACTTATTTCTAGAATAATCTACCAAGGGAAATTTGGAGTGGCAAAATGATTTTAGGAAAAATGAGAGCACACATCACTAACACTAAGTGTTAGACTTCAGAAATTAAAGATTTCACAAACTCTAGTATGACTGTATTAATCTCCTAGTACCAAAACTGTAATTGTTTGGATTATTATTTGACACCAAATTCACTTTCAGCTACTTTCGAACTTTTTTTTTCTTTAAATTTGGAATGTAATCTCCAATAAGTACCTGGTCCATTATCCTTTGGGAAGAGCATACACTTGCTCCACGTCAGCCTCCAAGTTCAATCAATCACCCTCAGGAATCATCTCTGATGAATCTTTTCAGCATCAGTGATTACAATGATATTCTTACTGTTTGGGGATTTTAAATAACAGGACAATCAGGACATGTTCCTTTTCATCTTTGCCTCCCATAATTTTCTTTAGTAGAGGTCTTATCAAAAATGCTTGATTTTTTTCCCCTAATTATAACTCTTCAAAGGAGAGAAAATGAGACTTGGAGCCCAGGTTTCCTAGCAAATGCTTCTAGGACCACAGCTGCTCCATCCAGCTTTTGAAGTTCCCTCTGCTCACCTCTTGAAGCTGCAACCCTCTTAATAGCAGCATTAGCTATTTCAGCTCCATTTTTCTGACAGTCTTGGTGGAGAGAGTGAGGGAAAGCCTTTCATGTAGGACTTTGTTGCCCTGATATGATGCTTGAAAGATAAAAATAATTCTGATTTATCTAATCCTGGTACTTACTTGTACCTATAGTGTCTTTGCTTAGTAAGCAGGAGTGGCTTTCACTGGGTCTTTCTTTATTTCCCATTTATAATGGAGATTAGAACCCTATACAACCAGTTTAAAAGACAATGACTCAAGGAGGCACCAATTCATTACAATGCAGACATAAGATCCAAATTAAACTCCAAACACTCCAAATAAGGAACTCTGTATTTCTAGTCGGAAATGACTAGTGAATAAGAAAAAAGTTATTAAAATCATTTCTTCTCACAGCTAGAGAGGAAAAAGTAAAAGATATGATGTTACCAATTAAAATAAGAAAAACAATGTGCAATAAAATCAATCTTGTCCTTTAGTGGAAGGTGATTTTAACATTTGTAAGTTTAGTTGCATAAATGCAGGCAAATCATACATGAAGTCATTTTTTTCCAACACTCGACAATGCCACTGCTCTGGATATTTACTTTGCTTTCCAGATAGGGCAGAAGAGAGTCAGAGGCAAGTTCTTCCTCTTGTTGAAAAAGAAGGTGTTGAAGTTGTTGATGGTATTTTCATTCATCAGTTTTGATGTGGGTGTTGAGAAAGAACCACACGTAAGCACCTGTCTTGGCATATACTGAACACTGACTTATTTCATGGAGCTATTAAACCTGTTTAACTCTTCACAAGCATTTTTAACTTTTTTGGATCTTATATGAAAGTATATTTGAATATACTTTGATTCTGGGGGGAGAGGGAACAGAAAACCTGTGCAAATTTAGGGAGGGATAAAAACTGTTGTGTTTGTCCTTTTTGTTGTGTAGGAGAAAAACAAGTATAGCCCATAGATGATCTGAAGGCAGAATGAATTGGAACACTTGTGCTTAAAAGGAAAGTGAAGTTTTTTGTACAGTCAGGGTAACTGGGCACGTATTTTAACAGACCTAGGTTTCTGTAAATCATTTCTGGTGCAAGTATCGTTTCAAAGTATGCTTTTCAATCATATTCTGTACTTGTTCTTTGAGAGTTAATTAATATGTATATTTTCAGAGTTGTGTTATTGTTTGAATAGTGCAGCTGGAGCTTCACAGCAAGGTGCTATAGAATAGACAGAAAACAAAATGAGTTGCTAACTGGAACATGATGATCTGCTCTCTTATTAGAGCCCTTCTCTTGGTGTTATTTGACAGCCTATATCCTAGAAACTTTAGTATGGGACTACAATGGGCAAGATTCCATCCTTTGGTAGATAGATTTATTTCTGAAGGTTGTGAGAAAACTCAGTGTTAATCTATTGGGATTTGATGCATAGATAATTAGGTTTAAGGAAAATATTTCATCCTGTTTCTGCAAATTGGGATTTTGGGGCTGTTTTCTAAGGCACTGAGATTCTGGAAGCTCTCCTGATGGTGGTGAATATCTAGCTTTGCCTCATGTGACAGCTGGAATTGCTCTGGCATTTCCAGTAGAATAGTTTTAATTTATCTCCCATCTTTTGATGGCCTTGTTCTACCCTGGAAAGAAGTTTGGAGAACAATGTTCTCTTACACCATCATAACTGCATACCTCTACCTGCATACCACACTAGTGGCTGCAGCAAAGTGTGGAGAGCTCTGACCAGTAGAGCAACATCTTGGGAATCTGACTGGCTGCTACAGCTTATAGCATGGTAAGAGCCCGGGCAGAGGTGCTCTGGGGAGCTTGTACCTGACAGTCCTCTAGGGGACTCAGAAACAGCTGGGAGACATTTGAAGAGAGAGTTGTCAAACATGGAAACTCCTGAGTAAACATTGCAGAGCAAAATCAGTTCCCCAAATCTCTCTGTCTGAATACTACAAAAATAATAAAACAAATAAGAAGAAAGTTGGCCAGCAAAAACTGAGTAAGAAAAAGATTGATCCCTCCTGTCATATGCTTCTAAAAGATACAACCTAGAGAAATTTTAAATAAAATTATTAAAGTTCTTAATTATATCCCACTTCCTAAGATGTGGCACTGGAGATCAGTGAGTCATCAAAATTCTGAGAGCTCTTATTCATGTCCCACAATCTTGGGACCATCAAATTAAGGATGTTCAATTGAATCTAGAGAAAAGCAAGGAATGATTCCAGTAATGGTGGAAGACTCACCTGCTTCCAAGGGATGTTGATGGAAGCTGAAGGAATTCACTATGTTCCTAAGAATCTGTGGTGAATTAGGGCACTGAACTGAATTTTTCAGGCCTTCCTTCCATTAAATATGTAACAACCACAACAAGGTGGAGAGTACCCTGATAGAAAGACATTAAACCATCTCTTGGATACCAGGGACAGTCAAACTTTGCACTGTGGGCTGACCACTGATCTTGTGAATAAAGTTTTGTTAGAACACAGCTATGCCTGTTTGTTTATGGATGGTCTATGGCTACTTTTATGCTAAAACACCAGAGTTGAGTAGTTGCAATAGAGACCATAGTGGCACAAAGTTCACATGTTTACAATGTATCTTTTTATGGAAAAAGTTTGCCTATTCTTGTCATAGAAGAAAGTGGGGAGTTTAGGTTTGCCAACAAAGAAAACCACACTCAGATAAGATGAATAGTGGAAAAGACATTTTACTAATTGCTTTACAGAATATGCAGAAAGGCTAAATAGAGATATCTACATTAAGTACATTAAGAATAAGAAGGAGAAAAATGGTATGGTGTTTGTGTCAGCAAGTCACACACACACACACACACACACACACACATAACATGAGTGCACACAAAGGAAAGAATCACAAAATCCAGTTTGGATAAAACATAACTTAAGGGAAAATAGAAATAGGGCTTTAAACCATGAAAATTACTAATTAGAGTATAACTTAAGGAAACATTTCAAAGACAAGATGATAAACTAACATAAATTGATGAACATAAATAGAGAGCTAAGTAAATAATTGTATACTTACAAAGCAATACACAACAGAGCAACCCTCATCTTTATCTGACTGCTGAACAAATTAGAAAGAACTGGAAACAAAAGAGATAGGGCTAAAAGTCAAATCGTGGAAATGGACAAAAGCCTTGAGCATAAGAATAAATTCAGAAAAAAGGGAAAGGATTTAAAAACTAATGAAACGCAGGAAATAGACAAATATGTCTTAACATTGATACTTGCTATTTCATAGTAGATACCATAAAGCAGGGTAGATCCATTTTCTTGAATAAAAAGAAGAAATAATATTCAAATGGAATGAATATACCATGTTCCAGGAAAATTTAACACAGAGCAAAGGGGGTCTTTTTAAAGTTGTTAGACTTTTAGAATAAAGACGCCTATGGGTATTCATGAAGAAAAGCAAGCCATTTATAATGGGTGAAACAAAATCAGGCTGGTGTTCACCATGACAACTTTCAATGGCAGAAGGTAATGAGACAAAAACTAGTAGGTGCTGATGGAGATGCAATGTAACTCAAGAATATAATAGTTGTTCTTCACATATGAAGGCAACAGATAAATAGGCAAATTCAGAGAATTTACAGACTAAAAGATCCACAAAGCCTTCTGGGACATTACTGCCCCAGTGCAAACTCAAATAAAACTTTGTGGAGCTCAGTCATTCAACGGAGGAATGAAGGAGCCCTAGTAAAAAGATGAATGCAGCATTAAATGTCAGAAGAGAGCATGGTGGTATCTGCAGTGCACTGAGGAACAAGGTACCACAGGCATATCTTATACACAGGTTATCTTACTAGCTGAAAGACAGCACACATTCTCAAACATGCCATAATGTATGAAATGGACTGCAAGGAGCTTAGAAAATATCCAATGAATTAGTATGCCTAAAGAAACTAAAGATCAGGCACAAAGCAAATTAGTGTAAAATGCTTTCAGCCAAGTGTCAGGTTGAATAACGGTGATGAATGCTCCACTCTTGGACTTTCTAACTCTCTGGGTGCCATACTGACAGCTTTGTCTCCCACAATTTTAGCTTCTGTTCTCTGTGTAGAGCCCCAAAGCCAATACCGTGACTTTGGGGGTTATGTTTCAATAAAGGCATTTTGAGCTCACTGTGAAAGAGGAAACCAAAAGGATTAGACATTGAACTTTTAAAAAGTCTCAAACATTTTTTTCTAAATGGGGCATTTCCAGGATTCTTTGGGTCTAGTAAAGATTAGAAAGTTCTACAACCCTGCCACATACGAATGATAGGTTGCAATGCTTAAGCAGGAGACTCATTAATGACCTTGGTTTAAAACAAGCTTTTGGAGTCAGAAACTACTGGCAGTCCTTAATGTTCCTACACAAACTGTGTCTGTTCAAGTACTTCTGATATTATAGGGGAAGCTTAGCATGCAACAAGAAGGCAGCTAGTATTATACATTGATAATGTTTGCAGTTATCAGCTCAGCATATATAGAAATAAGTTTAATGAGAACTTACATGATAATCTTCCACGTCTAATTATTTTAAAACATTTACAAATTTGATTATTTTATTTTTTTGAGACAGAGTCTTGCTTTGTTACCGAGGCTGGAGTGCAATGGCATGATCTTGGTTCACAGCAGCCTCCACCTCCCAGGTTTAAATGATTCTCCTGTCTCAGCCTCTCGAGTACCTGGGATTACAGGCACCACCACCACACCCAGCTAATTTTTGTTATTTTTAGAAAAGACAGGGTTTCACCACATTGGCCAGGCTGGTCCCAAACTCCTGACCTCAGGTGATCTACCTGCCTTGGCCTCCCAAAGTGCTGGGATTACAGGCGTGAGCCACTGTGCCTGGCTCCATTCACAAATTTTAGAAAAATTCTCCTTCACTCTATCTCTCTCTGTCTCCTTTGCTTTGTCTCTCTCCTTTTCTCTCTCCCTCTCTCTTCTGCTCTGTTTCTATTTTTTCCTATGTTTGATGATGGCATATTGTACTTTCTCTGATATCATCTGGGACCTAAAGTAATTATCAATTATTATCACTAAAGTTATCATCATCCACTTATTTATTAAAGACGGCAGAATATAATCCTTTTAGTAACTCAAAATGTGGAAAATACAGTAGTAGATTCATGTCTACAATAATAATTTAAAATACATGCAAACTGTCTAACTGCCTTTAGTGCAAATGGTACCAATTAGATGACATCTACTGGGATTGCTTTCCAACATAATTGCTCTAATAATCCAAGCTCCACCAACAAAGTGGGCTTTTAGAAGCCATTTGCTGTTGCAAGACTCCTGGAAAATTGGGGTAGACACCTAGACAGTTAACTTAAATCTGAGCTAATCACATCCTAGAAGTATTAGTGATCTGAGTATCAGGCAGATGTCTCTGGGAGGCAGAAGGAACATCCATGAATAACTGTTGCTAAGATTCCTAGGTTGGATCTGGCTCTCCAATTTACTAAATTGTTCAACATTTTCTTTGATTCCATGCAATGATTTTCTTACAAATCTTTTGAGGATAACCACCATAGTTACCTGCAACAAAAATGATCTTATGTAATCAGATTTGGATAGCTACACACAGGCAAACTTTAAATGAGATACTGAGTGTAAATCTACAATCATCTTTTACTCTCAGTGGAATCTCTAAGGCATGGTAGCCGGCCTGGCAACCTAGGTTTTAATAATGGATGATTACAGTAAGTGCAGAATTTTTATTTTCTTGGCCTTGATTTCTGTTTTGCTTTGTCTTTTTTTGTTAAAATTTAAAAATAGATGAACTTAAAATGTATTGGGAATATAGACAATTTATTCCAGATTAAATGCATTTAGATGATAAAATATATTTAGATGAAGAAAAATATTCAGACAAATCAAAATGTAATAGTGGAAAAGGTGAACTGTATTTAAAGGTGTTACTTTTCATCCCTTCAGTTTTAACCAGTTGTTTTATGACATATCTGCATTTACATGTTTAAGGTGGAACATGGAACATGTATGTTACTGCCTATATTAGGCCATTCTTGCATTGTTATAAAGACATACATGAGGTTTAACTGGCTCAAAGTTCTGCAGGCTGTACAGGAAGCATGGTGCCAGCATCTACTCCTGGGGAGGCCTCGGGAAGCTTTTACTAATGGTGGAAGGCAAAGCTGGATCAAACATCTTCACCGTGGGAAAAAAAACAGGAGCGAGAAAGGGAGGGAGGTGCGGCACACTTTTAAATGACCAGATCTCATGAAAACTGACTCACTATGGTGACAACAGCACCAAGTCATGAGGAATTTGCCCCTATTACCGGAACACCTCTCACTAGGCCCTGCATCCAACACTGGGGGTTACAATTCAACATGAGATTTGGAGACAACACGCAATCTATATCATTCTGCCCCTGGCCCCACACATGGTTCTCACTGTTCAAAATATAATAATTTCTTCTCAATGGTCCCCCAAAGTCTTAACTCCTTTCATAATTAATTCAGAAGTCCCAAGTCCAAGTCTGAAGTCTCATCTGGAGATGAGTTCCTTCTAATTATGAGCCCGTAAAATCAAAGGCAAGTTACTTACTTCCAAGATATAATGGGGCTTTAGGCACTGGGTAAACATTCTAAAAGTGAGAAACTGGCCAAAAGAAAGGGGCTACAGGCTCCATGCAAGTTTGAAATCCAGCATGGCTGTCACTGAATTTTAAACTTTCAAAATAATCTCCTTTGACTTCGTGTTCCACCTCCAGGGCGCACAGGTGCAAGGAATGGGCTCTCAAGACCTTGGGAAGCTCTGCCCCTGCTTGCAGCGTTCTGCCCTGGTGGCTGCTCTCATGGCAGTTGAGTGCATGTGGCTTTTTCAGGCACAGGGTGCCAGCTGCTGGTGGATCTCCCATTCTGGGGTCTGAAGGATAGTGGCCCCCTTCTCACAGTTCCACTAGGCAGTACCTGATCGGGTATTCTCCAACCCCACATTTTACATTTCCTTTTGTCATTCTGTAGAAGAAATTCTCTGTGGGGGCTCTGTCCCTGTAGTAGGCTTCTTCCTGGGCACCCAGGCTTTCTCATATCCTCTGAAATCTAGGCAGAGACTGCCAAGCCTCCTTCACTTTTGCACTCTGTGTACCCACAGGCTTAAGAGCACATGGAAGTCATCAAAACTTAAGGCAACTTGTGCTCTCCAAAGTGGTATTACAAAAAGAATCTGGGGCCCTATGAGCTGAGGCTGGAGCCAGAGTGACTGGGATGTGGGGATCAGTGTTCCAAGGCTTCACAGAACTGGGAGGTCTCAGTCCTGGCTCACAAAATTACTTTCTCATCCCAAGTCTCAGGGCCTGTGATAGAAGGGCTTGCCTCGAAGATCACAGAAATGCCTTTGAAGGCCTTTTTCCAGTTGTTGTGGATATTATCAGTTGGCTCTCTTTTGTTTATGCAAATTGCTCTAGTAAGTGGTTACTCTGCCACCTGGTTGAATTTCTCTCCTGGAAAAACGTTTTATTTCTTTGCTGCATGACCAGGCTTCAAATTTTCCAAACTTTTATGCTCTCGTTCCCCTTTAAATATAAGTTCCAACTTTAAGTTATTCCTTTTCTCCTCCATCTAAGTGTAGGCTCTTAGAAGCAAACAGGCCACATCTTAAATGTTTTCCTGCTTAAAAAGTTCTTCCACCAGATACTAAACCATCACTCTTAATTTCAAACTTCCATAGATACCTAGGGCATGAAGAGAATGCAGCCAAGTTCTTTGCTAAGGCGTAATCCTTGTGACCTTTGCTCCAGTGAGCAAAGCCATTTTCCTCTGAGACCTGGTCAGCTTGGCCTTCACTGTCCATATCACTGTCAGTGTTTTGGTCACAACCATTTAACCAGTCTCTAAGAAGTTTGAAACTTCCCTTCATCTTCCTGTATTCTTCTGAGCCCTCTAAACCCTTCTAACGTCTGCCCTTTACCCAGTTCCAACATTGCTTCCACAGTTTCAAGCCCCATGCTTTGGGACCAATTTTCTATATTAGCCATTCTTCTGTTGCTATAAAGAAATACTTGAGTGCGGATAATTTATCAGAAAAGAAGTTTACTTGGCTCAGTGTTCTGCAGACTGTAGAAACATGGTACCAGCATCTGCTTCTGAGGAGACCTCAGGAAGCTTTTATTCATGGTAGAAGATGGAACAGGATCAGGAACTTCACATGGTGAAAGCATGAGCAGGAGGGGTGGGGGAAAGTGCCATAGGCTTTAAAAAAAAGAACAGATCTCCTGAGAACACACTCACTATGGTGAGGCCAGCACCAACCCATGAGGGATCTGCCTTCGTAACCCAAACACCTCCCACCAGTTCCTACCTCCAACACTGGAGACTACAATTCAACATGAGATTTGGAGGGACATCCAAACGATTTCACTGCCACGGCTTTTTCAAAAATTTTCAAATCAGTAATTATAGAACTAGTTTAGTTTTTATTCAGATATCTTGCTGCCCATTCCTGTTCACAAACTGTAATGAATTCCATATCATATGATTTCCAACACTTGAGAGGATTCATGGTTTGATTTTACTTGCCCCCAGATTGACAGTTATATATTTAGCCACATAAATTAAATCTTGTATACAAAAGTTACCGTATTATGAACCATGGTTATATATTCCTGGAAAGACATCTTATAAAAATAAATAAATGCTTACAAATCTATAAACTTTATATATATATATATATATATATATATATATATATAAAACAATTCAGTTAATATAATAAGTGTGCTTGGAATGTTCTTTTATGGGGAAGGGAGAGTGGATTTTCATTACAGACTGACCTTGGCTGAAGATGCATGAGGCAAGAGTCCAAGGAAGCTGACTCAAAGATGAAATTATTCTTTTCCAGAAAGATTTCCCTATAGCAAATAGCATTTTTTTCTTCTTCAAAGAGTTCTAATGGCACTCAAGAATAAGGTAATCTTTTACATACATACCTAGAACACAGAATCCTATGTAGAATGTCCGTCATTTATTAATGACTGTTTGTTCTATTTCCTCTATTTCATTGCTGAGTGCCTATGAAGGCAAGTAAATTTCATCAATTATTGAGAAGGTAATCTAAAACAAATCATTCTCCTTCAAAAGAACCTGAGGGCAAATAGGATATAGGTAAACATATATTAGCATTCGAAGGATGTAATCTCTGTGCCTGTAGACAAATTCAGTGCCATATTTATTTTCCCCAAATTCAGGAAACTTACATTTTAGTGAAAGAGAAAAGCCAGTAATCTTTATTTTTCAATTCATAGAATAAAATATTTTCAACTATTTTAGTGATAAGCATGAAGATAAATCTATATAAGTAGATCCAATACAATTATTTTAAAAGCAAAGACAATAGAGCAAATCAAATGAACAGTTGATAAGAAATCATCTTCATACATTATTTTACTTAATCTTTACAGTATCTCAGTGTAATAAATGTTATGATAACCATTTTGCAACAGCTCAGAAACATTATAAAATTACCTTAATGCAAATGTCTGATAGGTAGAACAACCAGAATTTGAGCCGTGATTGGTCTAATTCCAAAGCCTTGGGCTACTTCCATTATGCCATCTTTCTTATTATGAAAGTCACATAATAGGAGGGGAAAATGAGATAATTAAAATTTGTGTTTTCTTGTACATAGCCAATCCTAGCCATCTAATTTCTGGGATATATGTTGAACATTGGTTCCTAGTTTTTTTTTCATTTTTGAAGTCCCTTTTGCCCTGTGGAATAAAATACATTATGCCTAATGCAAAGTTATTAATATACAAAATAGCCTGCTTTCATTATTATCATTAGCTAATAAGTATGCTTTTGTTTGAGTGCTAACTTTAGTCTAAAATGAGAAAAATGAGACTAATGAGTGACTGAAGAAAGGAAAAAATATTTTTTTCTACAAATATTATAAGACACAACATTCAATATTGAATGATATTATAAGCCACAACAACATTCAATATTGAATGTTTACAAAGTGAACACACTGATGTTTATCACATCTTAAATACAATTTCTCACAAAGCCTTACATTTTTGCTGAATACAGGTGATTTAAGCAGAAGAGAGGACCACCCCATCCCCCCAACAAAATGTCCAGGTCCTATTCCATGGAACCTATGAATATGTCACCCTACATTGCACAAGGGGACTTCACAGATGTCAATAAGTTAAGGCCATCAAGATGAATGATTCTGAATTGTCCTTGTGGGCCCAATGTGATCACAAGTTTCATTAGTAGAGTTATAGAAGATGCCATAATGGAAGCAGAATCAAAGAGAGATTTGAAGATGCTGCTGGCTTTGGAGAGAATGGCTGGGAGGCAAGGAAAACAGGCAGCCCCTAGAAAATGGAAAAGGCTAGGAAATAGAATTTTTCCCTAGAGCCTCCAGAGGGAACTTAGGTTTGCAGACCAACACCTGGAATTCTTTACCTAGTGAAACCCATTGCTGACTTCTAACTTCCAGAATTGTAAGCTAACAGTATGTGGTGATTTGTTACAGCAGTGATGGGAAACAAATACAACAGATAAAATGGAAAGGCGGACTTTTGGGTCCTAACTCTTCCAGTTGCAAATAAGGCTCAGTATGATGAATGCTGCAATAACTACAGAATATTAAATGACTATATTTAGCAAGGCATTTAGACAGGTACATTCTGTAACTATGTATTTCAGTAACCTATTTGGGGAAAAAGCTCATTTGGCAAATGTATAAAAATCAAAATTAAGTAAAAACCAGGAACTAGCCTTTATGTTAATGTTTTTGTTTGATATCTTAAGTTTCTGCTGAGTGCATTCAACACTCTTGATGCTTAAGAGAATAATACATATTCCATTATTTCAAACCCCATGTTTTTTGTTTAACTTGGTGAATCTTGCCTTAAAATGTCACATATTAATACTCCTCTTTATGATGTGCGCATTTTTGACAACATTGGTAACATGAGTGTATCTAGCACAATGATGGGACAAGGTAGGAATACAACAAATCGTTTTTGAAAACATATAAATAGCCAGGTGCAACTTGGAAAGCTGAGGCAGGAAGATCTCTTGAAACTGGGAGTTCAAGTCCAGCCTGGGCACTCATTTCAAGACCCCATCTCTACCAAAAAAAAATTTTTTAAAGATCTCTGGGTGGTGGTGCTTGCTAGCTGGATGGCTGAAGTGGGAGGATTACTTGAGCCTAGGAGTCCCAGGTTGCAGTGAGCTATAATTGCACTACTGCACTCCAACCTGGGCAACATAGTGAAACTGTCTCTAAAAAAAAAAAAAAAAAGGAAAATTAAAACAAGCAGCTGTCATTTTTTTCTTTATTGAACTAAGCATGGTAATGATTTAAAAGGGGGCAACGAAAAAGAAAAGGAGATAGAATCACTAAAGAAACTGCTCAATGAGAAGCAACTTCATATAGACAGTTTAGAGAACGGAATCAGGTGTGTTGTGATACTTGCATTTCTAGTCTGACTAATTCAACTCAATACTCTGGGCTTAATACCATTTACATATTTTTTTCACATATCATTTATTGACTTTCCATTATTGTAGGTAAAGATTTAGATTTCTTTTTTTTCCCACCCCCACTGTCCCTCCCCTAGCCCCCAACCCCCAGCAGACCCCAGTGTGTGATGTTCCCCTCCCTGTGCCCATGTTTTCTCATTGTTCAACACCCACCTGTGAGTGAGAACATGTGGTGTTTGGTTTTCTGTTCTTGTGCCTGTAAGCAGTAATTAGTCTCTTCCAAAGTTTCGCCTTAAAAAAACCAACAAACACATGCAAAAAAAAAGAATAACAAAAATAAATAAATAAATAAATAAATAAATAAATAAAAGGGGACAATGAGAGTCAATGCAATGCTATGAACTGGGGCACTTCTCCTCAGTTACACTTTTAAAAGTAATGGAAACTCTAAAAATCAGTTTGACAATGTGTACCAACATCTAAAAAGATGTTATATCCTTTTCCCTGGCAATCTCATTTCAAGGAATCTATCTTAGAAAATACTAATCAAATATATACCAAAATAATTACAATAGTGATGATGATTAACAATGAAAAATGTGGGGAAAAGAACTATTATGTGAACTAAAACATTTTTTAAATGTAATAATACCCTAGGAAATGGGATACAGAATTCTATGTATAAATAGAACAATATAGTATTTTTTGCTTTCTTGGTTAAATGTTTTTCTAATTTCTAAAGTTTACACACTTTTTCATAGCTCTTATGAATAGAAAAGTTGGTATAACGTTTATGCATCCTTTGTATTCTCAAAATAAAAAGAAAATGACTTGATGATTCATTTACTGAGAGCTCAGACACACAAAATGCTTGTTTTGATGTCAGAATCATATCGATTGTCAACTAACGTGAATCAAATCTGGTGTGTGACTCTCTAATTATTTACACCTGTGTAATAACTACCAGATGCTCACTGCAGCACAAGAGGTAGCTTTAGTACTGAGAGCATCTGCATGTAAATGAAATAGATATTGACACAGTACATCCGGGCCACTGGTTTAACTGCTTTTAATGGAACTAATTCATACATAAGTCAAGCAACAAAAATTTACCACGTTTCTCTACAAAATAGATGGCAAGCTATTTGACTAAAATGGTTAAATCAACAAGTATCACCACATATGACTGTTTTTCTTCAAGTAATCAAATTAGTGATCAAATTATAGAAAGCAATATGGCTCTTAGAATGGTGTACAGAGCCTACCACAGTCACTGGCTCATACTAGGTCTTCATAGATAGTTGTTGAATCAATGTTTTAATAATTTATTAATGTCTATCAAATTCTGATGACATTTGTTACTATTTTGACTTTTAAGCAAGTACCTCCAATGTTAAAATGCCTTAGTCTGTGCTACTAATACACTGTGAGATTAGTTCCTAGTTTTGTTCTTGTCAGCCTGGTATTAGAATTATAATGCAGTAGAAATTAATGAAACCCAAGGTTGAAGCCTTGCCTATTATTTGAACCACATTTATTCATAGATTTTCCTTTTCTTCCAAGGATCCCATCTCCACAAACTTTGAGGTGAAAATGAAGGAGGAATACTTTCCTCCTAAATCTCTTCAGTATTATTCAACAGTGCTTGTTGAGTTTCCAGTGAGCCCCAGACATATGGTGCTGTGTCCTTCAGAACAGACAGACACATTCAAGTCAGCTAGAAAGTTGTACTCCATGTGCTGCTACCATCAGCGTAGCCCCTGTGTCTTTTGGTAATACTGAAGAGTATCTGCTCTGGGCAGCAGACACCACTGACAGTAATGGAAACTGTGGTCTTGCTTGAACACAAATTGTTCCTTTCTTCTGAAAATAGCACCTTGATTCTCTTTGGGACCATTATTGAATGCTTGGACTTTCAAAGTACACTGCCATGTTTGAATCTCGACTCAGTGAGATACTGAACAAGTTACTTAACATCTCTGTGAATACAGCTAATCATCTGTAAAATGGGGATATGATGAGGCTGAACTGAGTAATTACAACAGTAGCAATTAGAACAGTGCCTGACACATCATAAGTCCTATAAATTATCTTAAATAAGTAGACAAATCCTCTCTCTTGCATTCTATCTCCATGAGATTCTCTGCACTCCCTTGGCCAAAAAGTGGCACTTGACCTAAGTCAAATCCAGTCAGGCTCATTGCTAATACACATTCTCGTCACATGTATCCTTGTATGTAGGTATAATTATTGTACTTTAGGGTAGATTCTCTGAAATGAGATTGCTGGGTCACATATAAAAATTGTTAGGATTCTGGTACATATTGTCAAACTGCTTTTAAAAGAGTTTCTATTACTTTTAGAAAGTAACTGAAGTGCATTGAAAATAACCATTTTGACAGTGAAGCCCTAAAGAAAGTCTTCATTAGTTTTTGCTACGTAAAGCCTTAGAGTTGCTGGTTCCTGTATTTCATATAGAAGAAATGAGTATTTATCATCTCATGACAAGATTGAATACTTTTAAATATGTTTATAAGTCCTTTGTCTTTATTTTAATTTACTTATTTTGTATCCTTGATTGTTTATTATTATTTTGTAAATATTTATCACTATCTGGAGTAATATGTCAGAAGGTTAAGTTTTGTTGTTTTTTTTTTAATCTATGAAATGAAATGACATCCTGCCATTCAGAAGATTTATACTTTCTACATAACCAAATATATCAATCTATTTTATGGCTTCTGCATTTTTGAGTCATAATTCAGTCCTCCTGCAGTTTAGAGAGGTAATTCTCCATGTTTTCTTAAGTATTTTTTAAGATTTAAATTGTTGACTTATTTATTCTACAATTTTATAATCATTAATTACAGATTATTCTGGATTATGATGCTTGCTCAGATGCATATATTTACGAAAAATCTCTCCAGTATTTTCTTCTAGTGTTTTTATGGTTCAACATTTTACTTCAATCATTGATCAATTTATGATCAATTCAAGTCAGCTAGACAGCTGTTCACATTGGCAATGCAGTAGACTTATGCAATTAATTAGTTTAGGAAGCATAAACTCAAGGATCCAGAGCTCTAGGTAGAAAGCATTTTTACTACCTGTATTGAGGTGTTTATTCTGGAACCACTTAATTAAAAAAACTGTCCTCTCACCAATGAGCTGTCATAGCATTTTTATTTTCAAAAGCAGTTGACTATAAACATAAGTGTTACTTTCTGGCCTCCCAATTATTTTCCATTTTTCCATATTGTCATTTTTCTGCCAAAACTACACTCTCTTGATTTTCTAATTGTAGCTCCATGATAAGTTTCAAAACCGATGGTATCTGCCCTTCCACACTTTTTTCTTTTCCAAAATTGTGTTTGCTCTCTTAAGTTTTTTGAACTCTCATATAAACGCTAGGATCTGATTAAGAATTTCTGTCAAAAAAAATCCTCCTAGAATTTTGATAATGATTTTAAATTTATAGAAGTATTTAGAAAGAATTGCCATTCAACGAATATGTACTCATCTATCAATGAACACAAAGTATTTCTCCATTTATTTTGATCCTCTTTAAACTCTCTAAGCAATGATGCATTATTTTGTTGTTTATTCCTAAGTACTTAACTTCTTTATCCTATTGTAGATACAAATATTTTACTTTGTGTGTGTGTATGTGTGTGTGTGTGTGTGTGTGACAGTTTCACTCTGTGTGTGTGTGTGTGTGTGTGTATGTGTGGCGGTCTCACTCTGTCACCCAGGCTGGAGTGCAATGACACAATCCCTACTCACTGCAGCCTCCACCTCCCAAGCTCAGGTGATCCTCCCACCTCAACCTCTTGAGTAGCTGGGACTACAGGTTCAAATCACCATACCTTGCTAATTTTTAAATTTTTTTTTGTGGAAATTATGTATTAGTATGCTGCTCAGGTTGGTTTCAAGCTCCTGGGCTCAAGCAGTTCTCTTGCCTTGGCCTCCCAAAATGTTGAGATGATAGGTGTGAACCACAGCTCCTAGCCTGAAATTTTTTACGTTTCAATTGAAAATTGTTCATTGCTAATAATAAAGGTTCAATTATTTTTTAACAGGGACTTTTTGACATATTTTGGTTTTGTTAAACTCATTCATTAGCTCTACTAACTTAATTGTGTATTCCTCAGGATTTTCTGAATATAGCATCATGTTATTTATAAAAAGACAGTTTTGCTTCCTCTTTACAAGTCTGTCTTCTTTTCAGTAATTTTGTTTTTCTCATATCAGTATGTAGAACGTCCATTCTATTCAACCTTGTTGAATAGAAGTGTGAGAGTGAGCATCCTTGCCTTGTACCCAGTTTTAGGAAGAAGCATTTAGTCTTTCACAATTAAGTTTGATATAAACTGTAAGTTCTTACAGATTGTTTATATCAGGTTGAAGAAAATTCTTTCTATTTTTAGTTTCTTGAGATCTGCTATCATTGTTAGGTATTGCATTTTCTCAAAAGTTTTTTTCTATACCTACAAAATGATCAGGTTGATCTTTAAAATTACTCTATTAATATTGTATAAATGCCATATAATAATGGCATACAATAGTTTTAGGTGTTTCTGAGTTCAGTTTGCCAAAAATTTATTAAGAACTTTTGTATTTATATTCATGATAAATATTGATGTGGAGTTTTATTTTCTTATGATGCCTTTCTCTGGTGTTGGTGATGGAGTAGTACTGGTTTTATAGAATGAGTTGGGAAGTGCCCCTTCCTCTGTTTTTTGAAAGAGTTTAAAAAGGATTTTTATTATCTCTACTTTAAACATTTGATGAATCACACCGGTGAAAACTTATAGGTCTGGAATTCTTACATTAAAAAAAAATGTTTACTATGGTATTGTAGTTAACTCGGTTTTTCTATTTTTTTTAGTCAGTTTTGATAATTTATGTCTATGTTTTATCTAAATTATCTAACTTTATACATATAGTTTTGCACATTATTCTTAATTATTTTCTTTATACTTGTTAGTAATGTTCCTCTTTTATTACTGATATTAGTAATGTGTTCCTTTTATTTACTTTTTGTCAGTCTAGCTAAAGGTTGCTCACTTTTATTTTTGATCTCCAAAAAAGCAACTATTGGTTTCTTTCATTATTGTTAACACTTTCCTGTTTATTTCTTTTAATATCCCTCTAATTTTTAATATTTTCTTTCTTCTAGTTTTGCTTCGTTCCATTTCCACTTATTTATTAGTTTCTTAAGAGGATACTTAAATTATTGAGTTTAGAACTTTCTGATTTTCTTTAGCTGTTTTTTGCTGTAAATGTCTCTCTAAGCATTTCTTAACTGAACCCCATAAATTCTGCTATATAGTGCTTTCATTTTTGTTAATTTCAGCATTTTCCTAAAATTTCCTTCTGGGTTATTTAAAAGTATGTTATTAAATTTCCAAATATTTGAAAAAGTGGCTATTTCTAAGATTTCTGTTTGTTGATTATCTCTAATTTCATTGTGTTCAGATAACATATTTAAATGACAAAAATACTTTTTAAATGTTTTGAAGCTTATTTTGTGACTCAAAATATGCTGTATCCTGGAGAATTCCCCATATGTGCTTGAAAATAATATCTACAGTAGTTACATGAAATGGTTAATATATGACAATTAGGTCAAATTGTTTTATAGTCCTGTTCAAGTTTATAAACTTGCTGAATTTCTATCTTTCTTATCAATCATTGAAAGTAATTCACTGAATTTTTTCAGCAGTTATTGCTGAATGGTTGATATCTCCTTTCAATTTGCTAGTTTGTTGTTTCATGTGTTTGGGATTATCTTGCTAGATATGTATTCACTTTATAGTCGTCATGTATTACTGATGTACTTAAGTTATCCCCTACAAATTACTCCCTACATATTTAGGCATTAAAAAATTCAATCAATCTGTGTCTTTGAGAATAAAGTGTTTTTGGTAGAAATTGTAGAATCAGGTTTAAAAAAATTTAATCTGGCAGTCTGGCTTTTCACTAAAGAGACTTTACATCTGTTATCATTTTTATATAGTTAAAATTTTATTTGCCAATTTCCTTTTGAATGTTATCATTTTTTTAATCTTTTTATTCCTCTCTTACTGTTTTATTTTAGGTTACATAAATATGACTTTACTTCTATTATTTCTTAATAT
This sequence comes from Cacajao melanocephalus, assembly GCA_963573385.1. Lineage (NCBI taxonomy): Eukaryota > Metazoa > Chordata > Mammalia > Primates > Pitheciidae > Cacajao > Cacajao melanocephalus. Next base: position 50,332 of record CAUYLG010075335.1, on the reverse strand, counting down.
ATTATTTTGAGGGTTCTTTTTTTTTTGCAGTTGATGTGGGCATTATAATATTCCTCACAACCTACTTCAAAATAGTGCTAATTAAAATTCATTAAATATAGAAATTGCTCCACTATATTTCCCTTTTATACCTTCTTCGTTTTTTTATTTTCCAGTATATGATAAACTCCTGAAACTGTTTAAAATTGTAATTAAAAACAATCATAAGATGATATGTGTCTACCTTATTAAGAATGATTTGGCTATTTTCCAAAACTCCCTGTTAAATCTTTGAATAGTCCTGTATTCTATAGCTCACCTTCAATCGACCTGCAATCTCAGCCAAATGAAGCCTGTAAACTCCCTTGTTTTAGCCGCCGAGATTACTTTGACCACATTTCAAGTCAAGGGAAACCTCTTTTCTCATGATGGGTAACTTCCAATTTTCAAAGCCAGCCACACCTTGATTGAACTAAGGCTCTGCTCTGACAGAGCTGGCAGGTGGGATGGAGGATGGGAGCAGCCTTACTCAAAAATGTCTCAGATTCCCACATTTCTTACCAGAAGTTTGGTAGTTTTCATGAATAAACCCTTACTGGTTCTATGCCTTTGGTTGAATACCAGATTGCTGAAATGATTGTTTTTTTATCATCTCATCCAGATTTATCATTGCTTTCCTGGGGATAGGATTTGTTAACCTTCTCACTCTGTCACAGTGGAAATCGCCCTCTTGTCATGTTTTATTATTAAAAGACACTTCTAGAAATACAATACAACCTAAAGATTTTAAGTTCTCTGGACAAAATTTCTGCTTTGCCTGTCAAGTTAAGCCTAGACTCTCTAGACTCTCCTGCATGAGTTCATGGCTCACTTGTTTGGCCCCAGGCCACCTTTAAAGCCTGTCCCTGACCTTGAGTCTGGCCTGGCTAAATGGCCTACTCACCATTTCTCTTTCCTTTCCAGAATGCTTCCTTTTCTCTTACAAACCTAGACAACTTTCTCTTCCACCACATGGACACCTCTTAGAGACTCCTCTGTTATAAGTCACTTCCATATGTAGTCTATCCCCCCACATTGAGAGAGTATCTTTTTTTAAACAGAGGCTATGCATTATATGTCTTCTTTGTTTCTGAAGCAAGAACAGCCACAAACAAACCTCTCGAGCACCGAACTGGGAAGGAAGTGGGTTTTTATTTGGCCAGGAGTCTAGGCAGACTCACATCTCAAGAACTCCCTGACTAAAAAATCCTGGCTTCTTTTAAAGGCTCACAATCTTAGGGGGTACATGTGAGAGGGTTGTGATCAATGAGGTAATCGAAGGGTTTGTAGCTTAGGTGGGGGTCTAATCGTGATTAAGCAAGCACAATGCCTTCCGGGGAAGATTCCTCCATACCATGCCTGTGATCTATAGATAGGATAGGAACTAGGGTGGGGAGTTTCATCTTTAACCTCCAGGTCTGGCTAGTGGCATCTGTTCTGTCTCCTCCACTGACCTTGTGCCTTCCATTTTCAACTTTTACTTCTCCTTTTGAAAGGCAAGGCTAAGGGGAAGTGGTCTTAGAAGCTTAAGAAGAAGGGGTCTCCTTCCTTATTTCAAATGAGTCTAATTCAGATCCTTGTATCTTCTTTGTTTCAAATGAGTCTAATTCAGATGCTTGAACAAAAAAAGCATCATTGAATATTTGTTTCATAAAACAAGGAATAAAAACATGATGTATTTCCCTCTGAGGGACAGTAATCAGCATCAGGCAGAATAAGAGACATGCTGAAAAAAGAGATCTTAAGAAAGAAAGAAAAGATACATAGTCTCGATTTTCTTAGCAAAATGATGATTTCTTTAGTTCTAAGTGAGCATGGAAAGGGAGGGATTGGAGCTTAAGGATTAAGGATATTTAAAGCAGCCAAGGTTGAAGGCTGAGAGAAAACCAGGTTTGGATGAAAGATGAGAGATGGGGATAAGAGAAGAAAGAAAAGCATAAATGCCCTGTGTGGGGTGCCCTCACAGAGCTCTGGACATAGCTTAATCTTGAAGAGCTCTGGACATAGCTTAGAGTAATCGTGAACTAAATGAAACATGGTCAAACTAGAGATATCCCTAGCCAGAAACTTAAGTGTGGACTCCCTTCATCTCTGTGCAAAAAACATAGATATAGCCTTGGTCTTCAAATGCCTTTAGAAAGTCAGGTAGTGTTCTCTGTAGAAAGCTGGCTCAGTTTTCTTATATCTGGTCATAACCATTGAGAGTGTGCACACAGGATTACAGGAAGCTTTCTCTTCCCACACTAAGGCACAACTAAAATTGTTTAGTGCAAAGTAGAAGTCTGAAAATTTTTTTAAATAAGAAATCAGAGTAAGACCACTGTAACCATAGATTTATATAACATAGAAATCATGACTGTTCACGATCTTTTAGGTACAAGATTCTCAATAAGACCTAGTAAGAACTAATGTTCTTTTTATGTCAATATGGAACATAGTCCTGTTTCAGAAATTTCTCTAAACTTGAAGTGGTTTACATGTTTACCTGCCTCAGATAATGTATTTACCATTTTTTTTAACTAAATTGATATGATGAATCAGTCTCACAATTTATAGTAAGATTAAGTTTTTTTTGAGACAGTCTTCCTCTGTTGCCCATGCTGCAGTGCAGTGGCACAATCTTCTTGGTTCACTGCAACCCCTGTCTCCCAAGTTTAAACGATTCTCCTGCCTCAGTCTCTCAAATAGCACCATGCATGGCTAATTTTTGTATGTTTAATAGAGACAGAGTTTCGCCATGTTGGCCAGTCTGGTCTCAGACTCCTGACCTCAAGTGATCCACCCACCTTGGCCTCCCAAAGTGCTGGGAATTACAGGCGTAAGCCACCATGCTGGCCAACATTAAAATCTTGTATTATATTTTCATATTATTCCATTAAACTGTTATAGGAGTCTTTTCTGCCTTCCCTGATAGAATAATTGTGTACACGGAGAAAATTTCCTGGTTTATTACTGATCCTACACTAACCGAGTTCATTCTATGCTAGCATGAAGAAAGTCACAGCTCATACTTGTGAAAATGTGTCTGTTGACATTAATCACCATTTTACACAGCCCTAAATATATTAGAATAAACTTGGATAATTTTTTTTCTGTTATGAGATAAAACATCCTTTGCACAATTGAAATGCTTAGTTCAATCTTATTTGTCTCTTGTGAAAAACATGTAGATTTTACTGCTCACTACATCCCTGACTCAATTTATGGTTTGCATAATGTTTCTGCTTTCTTCCAATATTTCACAATAGTCAATTTAAAGATCTCATCACCTGATGTAGCCCATGTTTACAGACTGTTGTTAAAAACACTCAATAAACCACAAGTGGGAATAGAAGTCAGTGATATGCTCTTCTTAAAGAATAAAACAACAACAGCAAAATATCTTTCCTTTGAAAACATAATTCCTTCCTATCATCTCTACCATCCTTATTTTCCTCTCCATAAACCTTATTTTGATGTCTTAAAATGCAGATAATCCCTAATTTTGGTTAGTTCCCTTAGCTAAAAAGAAATAGTTCGTTCACGATATAATTATTTGAACATTTGAAAAATAGGTTATGTTCAGAATCAAGTCTATGACTTCAGAACAAAATTTTGTGCAGCCATTCCACTATTATTCTGGAAAAAATGATACTGTATCTAGTAGAAAGCCAGAAGGGGACAAGCAGAGTATTGGCAGAGTGCCAGAGTTTTGTGTTAACTTCAAGAGCAGAGGTGATTTTTAATGCTTCAACGTCATTCATGAAATATTATATATATAATTTGTACTCACAATAACAAGTGTGCTCTCCAAGGAAACATTAAAATAAATAGCTTCTTTAACTCCTTTGTACCTTGATCATATCTTATTTTGATGAACCTATAAAAAACGAAGGTAAGATTGATGTTGGACAGATCAGTAGGGCAATCATGTAGTTTATTACATATTTATGACTCTGAAAGATCAAAGGATGTTTTTATACACATAACTTGGCAAATGTATTTTGCCACATTCAGATATGTTCCAAGTGACTTCAGTGGGGAAGTGAAAAGATCTGGCACTATGCCTATAATGCTATTTGGCAAGACACTGAATGATGGTGGGATTCAAGAACACAATAACATACTGTATTACATGTATATGTACACACACTCTATATATGTATGCACACATTCACTGGTATATAGGAAATGTGTGACTGTATACACACTCTATGTAAATATGCTCAACTCTTACATAATCAAAGTAATTAGATGAAATAGTTATATCTGAGTGTATCAGTAATATTTTATATACTGATAATGTTTATGTTATTCTTCCTTATTGCAATAATTTTAAGAAAACTGTAATTAAAATGTTACTGTTAATACACCATAGATGATTAATATGGTCTTGCATACAGTCTAACATTATAAAGGCTATGCAAGTTGAATCCCATCACACTTTTGGGGCAAAGGTGCTAAAATAATGTATGGGTTCTGCCTCACAAGGGGGCACCTTACAGCCTCTCAGAACCCAGTGATCTCCATTTTTATCCCTACTCCTGCCCCAGCAAAAGCTTGTTATATATACAACGTGTGTATGTGTCAGGGGGTGGGAATTCAGTCTGGATGTTCATTTTCCATTATGTATTCAATTTTTAGCATTGGTAGAATACAATGGTGTTCCATGAACCTAAATGCTTTTCATTTAAAATTGCAATTTGAAAAAAACATGACTGTGTTTCCCATATTGAAATAATAGTTTTGCTTTTACTTCTTAAATATCAACAAATTGTTATAATTATCCTAAAATTTCTCAAAAAGGGGCACAAAAAAACACGTTAATCATTTGGGTCATTGATAGGAGTCATTTAAGAAAGAATCCTTGGTGAAATATATTTGGAGAACATTGGGTCAAACAACTTTAAATAGGTTTGGAATAGTTAAGACAGTAAGTTTTTGGAAATCTCTGAGAGGCTGAGCTACTATTTCCCAAAATTATCAGTCAATAATTTTTTTATGCATCACATCAGGAGCACTGCAGAACATATCCTGGGAACTCCCTAATTACCTTATGCATCTGCTATTATAATAATAGTTTATAATTTACTTACCACCAGTTGTTGAGTTCTCATATCCTCTTAGTCATTTTACTAATCATGTACCTAAATACTCACATCTGGTTGTTAAAATGTCCCATAAATGGGGAAGGTGAAACTTGGAGAAGTCCAGTCACTTGACTGGGGACACAGGACTAGTGACACAGCTAGGATTTTTCGAACCAGATTTGCCCAGTTGCAAGGACCATTTTTATAAAATCATATCGAAATAAACTTTTAATGTGGGAATATTTTTATCCAAGTGTAAGTCTTCCATAGAGCAGCCATGATTTTAAAAAATAATCCATCTACTGCCATGTCTGCCATGTTCTATTCCTGGTCATTTATTATTTGTTGCCAGTGCCAAGTGTTTCCAGATTATTTCCTACTTCCTGCCATTTTTTTGTTTGGTTGGTTGGTTTTCTTTCCTTTTCTTTTCTGAGACAGAGTTTCGCCCTTGTTGCCCAGGCTGGAGTGCAGTGGTGCAATCTCAGCTTTCCACAACCTCCACCTCCTGGTATCAAGCAATTCTCCTGCCTTAGCCTCCCGAGTACCTGGGACTACAGGTCCCGACACCACACCCAGTTAATATTTTTGTATTTTTAGTAGAGATGGGGTTTCACCATGTTGGCCAGACTTGTCTCCAATCCTGACCTCAAGTGTTCCTCCTGCCTCAGCCTCCTAAAGTGCTGTGATTACAGGCATGAGCGACTGTGCCCGGCCCCTACTTCCTGACTTTGAAGTTGATGTTCCAAAGGTTGACTTACATTTGCAAAACATCATGGCTAAAATAATCAGAGGACAAACATTAAATGCTGACCAAAATAAGAAGACATATGGCTGAGGCTGGCGGATCACGAGATAAGGAGTTTGAGACCAGCCTGGCTAAAATGTGAAATCCCATCTCTACTAAAGGTACAAAAAATTAGCTGGGCATGGTGGCAGGTGCCTGCAATCCCAGCTGAGGCAGGAGAATCACTTGAACCCAGGAGGCAGAGGTTGCAGTGAGCCGAGATCCTGCCATCGCACTCCAGCCTGGGCAACAGGGCCAGGCTCTGTCTTGGGAAAAAAAATAAAAAATAAAAAAAAAAAAAACATGTAACTGAAGTAATTTGGTTGGTAGGGCATCTTGAACAGCAAGTGGAACAGCATGTAAACTCTGACACTTTTTGTCTCGTGCTGGTACTCACACACATGGAAGGTACAGGTTTATATGAGATTTTCTACAATGCACACTGCATGCATATATGGAGACCAAGGCTAACACAATGCTGTCAGGTAGTCTGAGGGGTAAAAATTTCTTCTTGCACGTCACTCTGTGCATAAGTAATACTCCACGGTGTGAAAGCAGAATCTGTTCTTCAAACAGGATACATAAATATAAATATTTGTGCCTGAGCTTCATAAGCTTGAAAGTAAAGAATAACTCCAGATTATGATTTTATACTACTTGAATGACTCATACGATTGAAGATGGAGGGTATTAAAATGTCCTAACATATAAAGAACCTGTCACTATCAAGGAGGGGAGTATCAGTATTACCTGGAGCTAGGGCAACTCAGGGCTTATCATTGCATGACTCTTGTTATTATACATATATGTGCTATATTTGAATATGTGAGTGTGTAGTGTGGTGTAGTATAGCATAATTAAAATGTGCTTCATGCTCTGATTATCTGTAGAATTTTTTAAAAAGCTTAGGAAATACTCTAGTTGTTACTATTCACCAATGGAGTTTGTGTTGCTCCAAAAAATTATAATTTACAGATGTTTGTGACTAGATACAGCAAATATGTATTAAGAAGAGTGTGCTGCAAAAGCCCTGAAACATTTATGAGTACTGTCACAGAATTAAGACATTCTATAAAGAAAAATTAGAACTAGAAAAGTACAAATTCCTCAAAGTTTATATGACTTGGAATAATATTCCTTAATGTTCTTACTAGTGACTTTTTCCTTTTTTTTTCTTTTAAGCTTACTTACTTCCATTTTGTCAAATCCCCAATGAATCCCAAATTCTTTTTTAAAAGTAGACAGAAGTCTAGGCTTCAATGACGAACCACATCCCTTGCCCACTAAATCCTTTTATATAACATGTGCTTACATGACCATCAAGGAGTTGAGAGGGTATTAGCACTTACAAAAAAAAAATCCAGATTTTATTTTTATGTTTTTTACATATTTTATGCAGTAGAGACCACACAGCAATTAATGGGCTTCTCTTAAGATGATTTGAGATGTGTCATCTTCCTTAAGGAGACCAACTCAGACTACATCTTCCCATCTTTCAAAGAGCAATAGGCTGCAGGATTTAAAAGCATGGTCTCTGAAGCCAGATTGCCTGGATTTGAATCCTGACCACTTAATCACTGTGCTAGCTTGAGTGAGTTACTGAACCTCCATGTGCCTCCATTTTCACAGCTGTAAAATTAGGATAATAATAGTTGCTACCTCAGAGTTGCTATGAGAGTTCAATGAACACTCTATCTAAATATCTAGAACAGTGTCAACCAGATTGTTAACAAAGCATGATCATCATGTCAAATTAATGCAATTAGCTATAGAGTTCTCCAGATAGTGACATTCCTGGGGCACTTCTCCCTCCTGCATCCATCAAATATGTATTGAGTGCCTTCGGTATACTGGATTCCATGTTAGGTGAACCACACATACAGACTAGTAGGAGCCTATGCTCAAGGATGCTGTTATGTCGTGCTCTTCTTCCAGTATCTGGAAATCCAAATTCTTATAATGCCCCCTCTCAATAACAATGAAGAAATTTACAGTGAAAAACCTGATAAAAAGTACCTTAGTCACTTGATCAAGGTGAACAACATCCACTATAAGCAATATAGATAGCATGCATTCTTTTTACAATGTGATGAGAATGACATTTTATACCTGTGGTTTTCTCCCCAAAAGCCCATCACCACAGTCAAATCATGGGAAAATCATCAAACACATCCAGATTGAGGACACTCCAAAAAATGCCTCACTGCTACTCTTTAAAGGGTCAAGGTCATCAAACACAAAGAAAACCTGAAAAATGGTCATAGCCAAAAAGAGCCTAAGGAAACATGATAGTTAAATGTGATATGAATCCTGTGTAGGACCTGGAATGGAAAAAAAGGACAAAATAAAACAAAAACGGGAGGTAAAAACTAATGAAATCTAAATATAGACTTGATTTGAGTTTATTTAGTTAATACTGCATCAATATTGATTCACTAATTTTGATGAATGTGGCTATAATAATTTAAGAATCTGACAATAGGGGAGATAGTGTGGGATATATAGGAATTCCTTGTGCTATCTTAGCAGTATTTCTGTAAATTCAAAACTGTTTTAAAATGTTACTGTATTTATAAAATACCCATCTCTGCCCCAAAATTCAGTCATAAAGTTATCTCAACTTCCAGGGACCTGTGAATGGCCAAACCCTTAAACAAGAAAATAATCCTTTTTCTGTTCGAGGACTTTAGAAACAGACCCATCCAAACAAAAATCATCATCACTGATGCAGCTTTAACCTTCTCCTCCACATTTTTAATGGCAATGGAAACGAAGCTAAAGATTCAGGACTTCCATTTTAGAGTAATAATAAGAGCTAGCATCCACTGAGCCTTTTTTATACACTAGCTCCATGCTAAACTCTTTTCATGGATTAGCTCTTGGAAGCTGTTCAACACCCTCCACAGTAGAGACTCTGATTGCCCCCAGATGGGAAGGCTGTTTGCTCTTGTATCTGTGATGGGCTTGCCCCTGTGATGGTGCAGTTTTAATTCAATGCTGTGCATGTAGAGGTCTCCCTGCATTCCTTGAACTGAGTGCCCCTGTTCAGACGACTAAATGGCTATTCAACAAGTGCTTCCACTGGGCTTCCTGGCATAAGCTGTGTGACACTGTACTAGCAAAAGCTGTGTGACACTGTAACATTATGCAGGGTCTCCAGTGGGACCATTCACCTACAATGGAGAACAAGAACAGTCAGTCTGAATCCTATAAGCAAGAGTTCATAATACTATCTGCGTGTCCCACAAGGCAACAGAGGTATTTATCTAATGATTGTGGATACAGAAATAACAAGATGGGCTCTACGTAGTTAGTGAATTCTGGAATTTTGAAAGTACACTAGAAACAAAGCTCTGTGTTAGTTATTTCAATTAATCAGTCTCATAATCACTCTTAGTTGGGCCTCCAGAAAACAGTGAGGAATAAATGGCTACATTGAGTCAAAGTACCAGTTTACTTCAAAGCTGTACAGGAGCACAGTGCCCCATGCTCAGAAGAAGCCCTAGCTTGGTCTAATATTTTGAGTGCTGCTAATTGCATGGGTCGTGTGCCATATCTAAAGAACTCAATTTTAGAATCACCTGCTTAATGGAGAGATTTGGTTGTGAAATTTCCACTTTGAATTCAACTATAGAATACACATTTTCTTAGCCCTTGACTTTACAGCAGCCTCTAATTCTTATTCCTACAAATATTCCTACTGTCTTCTTGGGCTTTCTCTCATCCTTCCTCTTGTGTCCTCTTAAGGTCTCTGCCTCTCCCTGGAGAATCTGGGAGCCAGGGCTTGTTTTGGTAGCTGAAGGCCCCTAATGAGAGTAGCACTGACATCCCAGCCTCTAAGAGATTGCCTTGTCTGCATGGTCACCTCAGAGCATGCTTGCAGAGGGTATGTTCTCACCCCTGTCAAGAAATTTTGTTGAGTTCAAAACCTTATTACAATTAGAGTGGAAAGGCTTTACTGGGTTATTTAGATGTTATCTCTGCCAGGAGAGAAATTTTCTGCAACATAGCCTGAAAAAATTCTTGTAAACTAAAGTTAATTGGCAGAGAATCCTCTGGTGTTCTAGAGATAATTGTGGGACACTATCAGGAGGTTTCCTTTGGGTTTGCAATGGAATAATAAAATATTCTTTTTCCTTAGCATTTTTTTCCTCTCAACTCTCTCTATTTATCTTGATTCTTCCTCTATGAGATTTTTCCAATGTGTTACCATAGAAAAGAGACCAATTTTGTTCATTTGTAAAAATTAACTGGGTTCTTGTTCTGTATGTGTCAATGTATCTGCTGAGCTCAGCTTCCACTTCTGCTTTAGTCTCCCACATTCATCCCTAAGGAGAGAATCTTCTGGGCTGTTGTCTATAGGAGATGGATCTGATTGGGTCACCTATTACCAATGGGAACCAATTAATAAACTCTTGAAGGGCCCAGGATAGGTACTACTTCTCCTGAAAGTGAGGAGTGATTTCAATTAGATTTTCTTTCTTGGAAGTTTGAATTATAAGATGCAAAGGAACTAGATGGTGGTGGGGGCAGGTGAGAGATCCCCATGTAGAATTAGGGGCACTGGCCATACATATATGTGCAAGAAAAAGAAAAGATCAGACACTTGTAGGGGAGAAAATCAGAAATGTGAATTAACTCTGAGAGATCAGAGAATGGCAGCAGCTCTTCTCTTTCCAATTATATTGGGTAGAAGTTTCACCAGTTCTTTATTTCATGTCTTTCTGTTCACTATGATCTTTACAAAACCAATGTGGAAAAAACTCTTATAATGTTCTTTTCTTCTTAGCTTGCTCAAATGAACAATTTTTAAAATGTTTGACTATTTAATTGGGACACTAAGACACATGGTAGGAGTAGAGGTCCTGTCCTCATTTTCTGCTGAGAAATAGGGAAGGAAGAAATGGAGACAAGGTATTGATTTCCTGTTGGGAACATGATGCATGTGGTGCCATAATCAAATTTACTTCTCACACGACCTCAGAATGAAGGTGCAATTACACTCCTATTAGGTGAGATTGGGTGTGTTCAGGGTGGTATGGCTGAAGACCATATCCCTATTTGATATAAGGAAACCGAGATTTGAAATGTTAAGTCATCTGTCGAAAGTAACTGAAGAATCCAAGATCTAAACAATTTTTTTCCAATTTTAAATCTCACAGTGTTTTCATTATGCAATGTCATTTAAGTACAATAGCAACAAGGTAAATGCATAAATAAGAGAGAAAGAAAAGAAAAAGGAAGGAAGGACAGAAGTTGAGAAACAAGCACTGAGTCCTTACTATATGCAGCGTGCTTTGCATGTTACGTCACTCAATCCTCATGACAACACTGCAAAACAGAACTGACATTTGTGTTTTTATATATGAGAAAACTGAAGCTAAGGAAAGTCATCAAAATTACATAGCAAAGGGTGGAATTAAGATTTATGCTAAGTCTGAGTTCAGGTCCTGGATATCCTTGTTAATTTTCTATTTGTTAAGTACAATTATTGGCATAAAAGAGGTTTTTAATACCCATTTTTAGACTGCATTCTAGCCTGGGCAATAGAACAATAATCTCATTCTCTCTCCCTCTTTCTCTTCCTCTTTCATTCTCTCTTACATTCTCTTTTTTCTTTCTTTCACTCTCACTTTCTTTCCTCTCTTTCTTTCTTTCAAAAATAAAAATGCAAAAAAAAAAAAAGAAAAAGAAATTTCCAACTTTTCTCTGAGCCAATTACCCAAAGACAGTCATATCCCCCAACCACTCAGCTGAGCTTTACTGCCATTTCAAGAATAGCCTAGAAATCCGGTAAGGACAATGAAAACTAGAACAATGAGACACTAACACTGGATCTAATTGATCTGTTTAACCCCACTCACCACCCGCCATCACACCCAGCCCACAGCCCTCAGTAAGTGCTCAGTAGATATCTGTTAGTCAGCAAAGCTATTGGAAGCACACACTCTGCCCTGCCCCCAACCCCTGCTCTATTATCTTGATTGCACCAAGAATGATTTCCCCACTCTTAGTCTCTCTGCACAGAATGGTGAAGAAACTGCACTTGGTTTTTTCAAACTATTCTTCAGGCTAAATGCAATGGCTCATGCCTGTAATCCCAACACTTTGCAAGGAAAAGGTAAGCAGATCACAAGGTCAGGAGTTCGAGACCAGCTTGGCCAACATGGCGAAACTCCATCTCTACCAAAAGTACAAAAAATTATCTGGGCGTGGTGATGCGTGTCTATAATCCCAGCTGCTCAGGAGGCTGAGGCAGGAGAATCACTAGAACCTGGGAGGCAGAGGCTGCAGTGAGCCGAAATTGCGCCATTGTACTCCAGCCTGGGTGACAGAGCAAGACTCTGTCTCAAAAAAAGAAAAAAAAACTATTTTTCTGCACTCTCAGGAGAATGGGCCAGGAACATGCTCTTGAAACAGGCTGCCTGTTCAGAAGTACATTTCCATATTAGCAGGCGCAGCTGTCACTCCTGCTGGAGGCCTGCTGGCTTCTTGAGAACTGCTAGTCTCACCATTTGCCACATGCACAACAGGAAAATGTAATTCACAGAAACTCAGAATGCCAGATTTCTCCTCCCTCCCAACTCAGGGATCCCCTCAAGAGCCTGCCTGACAGCTGTTACCTCCTTCATGAACACCTCAAGTGACAGGGAACTCACTGCTGTATGATGCAGCCTATCCTATTGTTGGAAGGCTCTAGTTATTAATGATTCTTAACAGTAAACATCATTTATTAAACATTTGCTATGTGCCAAGCTCTATTAAAAGTGCTTTAACTAGCCAGCTATGGTGGTGTGCACCTGTGGTCCCAGCTCTTTGGGAGGCTGAGGCAGGAGGATTCCTTGAGCCCAGGAGTTCAAGACTGCAGTGCGCTGTGATTGTGCCACTGCACCCCAGCCTGGGCCACAGAATAAGACCTCAACTCCTTTAAAAATAAAAATTAAATTAAATTAAAAGTGCTTGATCTATGTCAACTCATTTAATCATGAGGACAATCCTATGAAATAGATGCTATTACCTCCACCTGACCTGACAGCCAAAGAAACTTGCAGCACGGAGAAGTAAATAATTTGCTCAAGATCACAGAGCTAGCAAGTGGCAGACGATTTCAAACAAAAAGTGTCCTTCGCGAGCTTTCCTCTATTGCCTTTTTTCTACTTGGGGCACAAATCTTCCATCCTATAACTGAGCCTTTTTAGGTCCAGATCCTTGTGAAATTGTGATGAATGCCAGGGACACTCTCCATGCTAATATGCATATGGTCACAAAACTCTGCATATTATTTCAGGGAGTCAACCCACCCTAGCCCTTGGACCCCAGATTAAGAACCACAGCTAACACAAAACAATGTTGCTTTTGTATCTATTTGGAAATCCTCTTATTAACTTTTTTATATCTAACAGGCTTTGTCCTGGCTTAATTTTCCTGCTTTATTATTTTTTGAGACAGAGTCTCCCTCTGTCACCCAGGCTAGAGTGTAGTGGTGCAATCTTGGCTCACTGCAACCTCTACCTCCTGGGTTCAAGTTATTCTCCTGCCTCAGCCTCCTAAGTAGCTGAGATTACAGATATGCACCACCACACCTGGCTAATTTTTGCATTTTTAGTTGAGACGGGGTTACACCCTGTTGGCCAGGCTGGTCTCAAACTCCTGACCTCAAGAGATCTACCCATCTCAGCCTCCCAAAGTGCTGGGATTACAGGCATGAACCACCACACCCAGCCAATTTTCCCAGTTCTAGATGAAACAATGTTCAATCGCACCAATACTCGAAGATAGACAAATTCAAATTAGATTAAGGTGTTATTTTGTACCTTTATAACAACAAACAACTATAAAGAAAAGACTCAAAAATCAAGTGCTGGCCAGGTGCAGTGGCAGACACCTGTAATCCCATCACTTTGCGAGGCAGAGGCAAGATGGATCTCTTGAGCTCAGGAGTTCAAGACCAGCCTGGGCAACATGATGAAATACCATCTCTACAAAAAAATACAAAAAAATTAGCCAGGAACAGTGATGCACCCCTATAGTCGCAGCTACTCAGGAGGCTGAGGTGGGAGGATAGCTTAAGCTTGGGAGGTCAAGGCTGCAGTGAGCCATGATCATACCACTGCACTCCAGCCTGGGCAACAGAGCAAGACCCTGTCTCAGAAAAAAAAAAAAAAAGTGCTGGGAGGGTTGTACTCCTGTTGCTGCTGCAATGGTACCTGTATCCACCACCATCAGAAATGTGGCAGCACACAGGAAAGACTGATGAAAATGCCCATAAGCTTTTGACCTGGTAATTCTGCTCCTCGAATTTATTCCAAGAAAATAATTAAGATGGAAATAAAAGCCACATGTAAAAAGATATTTATAATAAACTTTTCTCTAAAAGCAAGAAAAAAAATGTTTAAAAAAATTGGGAAATTATAAGTAAATATGGTCATTAGCTTAATGGAACATATAAAATAATGAAAAGCGTTAAAATAACATTCAGGAAGAAAATGGAATGCAGAAATTAACATGATGATGATTGTCGATTTTGGGGTGATAGCATGGGAATGCCCAGGAAACTTTCAATTCGATTTCCAGTGCTTCACTTTAAAAAGTGAGAGACCAAATAATCAGAACAAAAGCAGCTCAGAGGAAAAAGACAGAAACCATAAGGGATCAGATGATCACTCAAAACAAAATGAAACAGAACACTATAAATAATATCCTCTATGGAATATGAAAAGATGTACATCCATGAATGAGAAACAGACGAGGATAGGGGATAATCAGAAAACATGAAAGAAGGCTGGGTGTGGCAGCTCACGCCTGTCCCAGCACTTTGGGAGGCTGAGGGGGTGGATCACCTGAGATTGGGAGATCAAGACCAGCCTGGCCAACATGGTGAAACTCCACCTCTATGAAAAATACAAAAATTAGCCGGCTGTGGTGGCATACACCTGTAATCCCAGCTACCGTGAGGCTAAGGCAGAAAAATTGCTCAAAACCAGGAGGAGGAGGTTGCAGTGAATCAAGATCCTGCCACTGCCTCCAGCCTGGTAAAGAGAGAAAAACTCCATCTCAAAAAAAAAAAAAAGAAAGAAAGAAAAAGAAAACATGAAAGGGTTCTTTGAGATGGAGTTATAACAACTTAAGTAGTAAATTCAACAGAAACTCTGGTAAAGTAGGATAACTATCCAGAAAATGGAACAAAAATAGAAAATAGGAGAAAAGATGACCAATCCAAAAGACCCAGTATCTCTCTAATAGGAGTCCACTAAGAGACATCACAGATAGTCTCCGGGACAGAGAGTGTAAGTGGCCAAGACAAAGGCCTGTGCCCGATCCATAGCTAGGTAGGAAATGGAGGATCTGGCCCATTTGGGTCTATAAGGAAAGGGCACTGTCTCCCCCTACCACCCAGGAGTATGGTCCCCAAAAAGGAAAGGTAATAGGTGCTCTTAGAAAGTGAGGGTTAGATGATATACAGCCAAAAGCTACCACTGTCCCCTGCACAGGAACCTCTGTTGACTCCTAGTAAGCACACCTTCTTCTGTAACTACTCATCGAGCACTTTAAAATTTCTGCATCCTATCAAACACAAAACCTCCCTCTTTAGGCCTGTTGTGTGTTATCATAGCTGAGATGTATTGTGCACATCCTACACACCAATGGGTTCTCATGCATTATCTCATTAAAGGCTTACAACAAAGCAAAGAAGAAAATGATCTTAATAACCCCAATTATAAATCAGGACACTACTGCCCAGAGAGGTTAAGAAGCATGCCCAGGTTCACTCAGCTAATACAGAGAAAAGCCAGGATTTGGGCCTAGTATCCTGACCCTGGAGCTTGTGCCCTTATGCCACAGGACTTGGTGTACCTCTCCCAGGAGGCTGCTCAGTGCCCCTGGGGACCCCAATGCCTCACTGCATTCTGGACCCCAAAGAAGACCTAAGGTAGATCGTCAAGTGGCCACGAGAGCCTCCATCAAGCCACACACCCCAAGCTTTCTGCATGCAGCCCAGCACTGGGCTCAGAGAGTCCCTGGCATGCTTGGTTACCCTAGGAGGTCCATCAGCCCTCCCAAGTCACAGGGTGCTGGGAGGAGCCACTAGATCTCAGGCCTCCTTCGCATCTCACACCTCACTCAGGGGCTGCCCACAGGCTGGCTCTGGCTGTAGAACTGGAGTCCCTGCTCCTTCCTATCTGGAGCGAGGAGCCAAGGGGATGCCTTTAAGGTATGTGAGCCCTATAGGTGAGAGGTACTGTGCAAAAGGCAGGTCCACTGGAGAAAAGGCACACGCATTTACTTGACGTTTATACACAGGCGCCTTCAGAATGAAAAGACAAAGATAATGGAGAAATTGGCCTATTAATGCTTAG
Source organism: Cacajao melanocephalus (assembly GCA_963573385.1). Classification (NCBI taxonomy): domain Eukaryota; kingdom Metazoa; phylum Chordata; class Mammalia; order Primates; family Pitheciidae; genus Cacajao; species Cacajao melanocephalus. Next base: position 34,103 of record CAUYLG010075335.1, on the reverse strand, counting down.
GATTAACGAAGTATGAATAGCTATGTAGAAATGCGATCGGATGAAAAAGGGTACGATCTCATGCTAACAGATTGAGTTGGGAAATTCAGCAAGGCCTGTCTAGATTCTTGGCCTCTCTGCGCTGCGTCCCTTCCTTCTGTGTGTAGGGAAGGACCCTCTCTGGAAGGAGGTCTTATGACCTACAGTCAAACAGCATAAAAGTCAGATCATTTCTTTATGGCCAGTTTTTACACAGAAAGGCAGAAGGAAAATAAGAGTCATGTGTATGTATGCGTGTGTGTGTGTGTGCATATATATATATATATATATATATATATATTTTTTTTTTTTAGATGGAGTTTCGCTCTTGTTGCCCAGACTGGAGTGCAGTGATGCCATCTCAGCTCACTGCAAACTCTGTCTCCAGGTTCAAGTTATTCTCCTTCCTCAGCCTCCTGAGTAGCTGGGATTAAAGGCATGCGCCACCACACCCGGCTAATTTTGTATTTTTAGTAGAGACAGGGTTTCTCCATGTTGGTCAGGCTGGTCTCGAACTCCCAACCTCAGGTGATCTGCCCGCCTCGGCCTCCCAAAGTACTGGGATTACAGGTGTGAGCCACTGCGCCTGGCCAAGAGTAATATTTTTAGGATTTATGACTGGCTTTGGGGAAAAGAGTCTCCAGCACAGACAGTGTAACTGGCCAAGCCAAAGGCACGTGCCCAATCCACAGCTAGGATTTTCTATGACCCCCACTTAGGGAAGAGGGATTCTAGTTTCTGTGACTAGACTAAGGGAGAATGGGCCTGAGAGACAAGAGGGCAAGCATGCAGAGAAAAGCTTTTAACTTTTGAGGCTTTCATTTTAGGTACTTTTCTCTGAGTCCCAACAGTTGGAAGCCAGAGAAAGCAGAACTGTGGGTACTTTTGAGAGCCCAGGCAGCTGGCACACAGTCAGCCCCGGAACCCCACCTGCATGACGGCAATAGGGTTAGCCTGTCTGAGCTGGTGGAAGGTTCTGTGGGCCTGGCTGTGTCAGGTGAAGACCTGTCTGGGAGCCTCTTCAACCATTTATCTGTTCTGCCTTCCTCCTGCTTGCTCCTGCCTTTTGAAAGCTGACTTGGACACAGAAGCTTTCCCGTTTAGGAGGCCTTAATTCCATCTCCATTTAATGAGAGATCTCCTTAACTGGGTCCCAATCTTAGGCCACAAACTCAGGTGTGCAGAAAACAAACTGTTTTTCTTTTTCTTTTTTTTTTTTTTTGAGATGGAGTTTTGCTCTGTCGCCCAAGCTGGCATGCAGTGGCACCCTCTCGGCTGACTGCAGCCTCTGCCTCCCAGGTTCAAGTGATTCTCCTGCCTCAGCCTCCCAAGTAGCTGGGATTACAGGTGTGCACCACCATGCCCAGCTAATTTTTGTATCTTTAGTAGAGATGGGGTTTCACCATGTTGGCCAGACTGGTCTCAACCTCCTGACCTCAAGTGATCTCCCTGTCCAGCCTCCCAAAGTGCTGGAATTACAGGCATGAGCCACCATGCCTGGACTACAAATCGTTTTTCTGTCACAGAGTTTAATTCTATTTTGATTCCTATCCTGCTGGTGTGGCAGAAAATGTAATCTGTTGATTTAGAATTTACCACGCCCTGAACCTAGGTGTTGTCAAAGTCTCACTGAGCTCTGGGAGATGGGGTGTTTATTGCCTTTTGTCACACAGGTATCTGGAGGATGCCACCTACTGTCACTTACTTTGTGCCCTACACAACTGCAGATCACTATTCAAAGGCTGTATAGTTTGCTATCACTGCTGTAAACAAACTACCACAAATCTAATGGCTTAACACAACACCAGCTTATTTCTCAGTTTCTGTAGACGTGCAACACGGTCTTACCAGGTGTTGGTTGTGCTGAGCTTATAACTGGCAACTCTAGGAAAGAATCCTCTTCCAAGCTCGTTCAGGTTGCTGGCTCCGAAAAGTTCTTTGTAGGTAAACTTGCTAGCTGGCAGCCAGGGTCACCCTTAGCTCCTTAGCGTTCCTTCTTTGGTCCTTACACATCATCCACAAGGTGTCAGAGCCTTCTCACATATCACGGACTTGGCCTTCTGCGGCATCTCTCTGACTTCCGCGGCACCTCTCTGACTCTTCCACCGCATCGCTCTGACTCTGCCGACCTTCTTCTTCTGCTTGGTTACATTGGGCCCACCTGGACGTGCTGGATTATCTCCCTATTTTAAGTTCAGCTGATTAGCAATCTTCATTCCATCTGCAAAGCCCCTTCCCAGCAGAACCTAAATTCGTGTTTGATTGACCAAACAGGGAACTGGAGAAGGGCGGGTATCTTCAGAGTTTTGCCTTCAGCAGAGGCCCCTGTGCGAGCACATCCCTGGAGGTGTGCAGGGCAGCTGCCATCACTCCCCTCTCAGCCCAGTCACCAGACAGATGCCCTGTCAAGGTCATGGTCCTTTTAAGGCTGGAGGTTTGCTGCCCCTACTGCGGCTGTCTTGGGAGGGAACGGGTTCTGTTCTGAACCATGCTGGAATGAGAACCTCTAGAAGGCAGGGTCCCTTCTGCCTCAACACATACACAACCATTTCCTCTCTGGGGTGTCCCAGTCCTTCTAGGTTGCAGTAAACGGGACACTCTGCCCCCTGTTTCCCAAGGACCCCCATCTCTGGGCTGTCATTGCCTTCCCTCTTCCTCTCACCACCAAGGAAATCACCTTCTCATCAAACCTCCCAGATGCCAACTATTTTGGCTAGATCTGGAGTGCTATCCATTCTGGAGTGGCTTTGGGCTTTTACAGTCCTGGGGCTAGTCCTGCCTTCCTGTCTGTCACATTCCACACCTAAAGCCAGGAGCCAGGAAGTCACTGCTGGAAGTTGGAGGGGGACAGGAAGTTGGAGAATGCAAAGTGGGGTTAGTACTGCAACCCTGTTTTCCTGCCACTCTCCTGACATGCTCTGTTCTTTAAAATGTCCTTGGCACTTGATCCATCACAGGCCCCATCCTTGGCGACTAATCTGGGAGGAATGGGGCTCTTCGGCCAGCAATGTCTCCCCGCCACAGGCTACACCTTTAGGTGCCGGGCAAGGAGGACTGTGGGCAGCTCTGAAGCCTCCACTCTTCCTTATGGGTTTTTTGCTCACTCTCCAGGGCCTAATTCAGATGTCACCTCCCTGTGTTGCTTCTACAACCCTTCAGGTTGATGTGATCACTCTCCTCTGAGCCCCAGAGCACTTTCCCTAGTTCCTGCACAGGCCCCTCCATGGGCCCCTCCCTGCATCGGAAGCCCAGGAGCACCTCCTCTTTCCAGTGCACCGTGTCTTCCCTTAGTAGTCTGTCCCTCTGGGGCCCCTAAGGCTCTTCCCCTCCCCCTCAGCAATCCCTAGCACACAGGCAGCTGTTAGGGCTGCACCTGAGGATGGAGCAGGGGTGGGTCCCGCAGTCTCAGACGCTGTTGTCATCAAAGTTCAAATGGGACATGCTCTGAGAAGGGTCTGCAGGGAGACCAAGTTTGCTACCCCAAGAGCCAGGCTTCTGTGATGTCTCAAGCCCTGGGACCTAGAGGCAGCTTCCAGGAGCGGGCAGCCAGAAAGCCCTTTCCCTACCCCCTCAGCACCCAGAGAGGCCTCCCCGGGATGCCCTCCCTGAACCCTAGAGTTTCTTGGGGATTACCATGTTTGCACTGTGATGCCCTTTCAAGGTCATGGTGATACATGCTATGGCTGAGCAAGATTGTTCTCAGGATCAGATTGGAAGTTGAAAGAGAGACTAAGTCACAGGAACCCGAGAGCTGGGTGAAGGCATAGCTTTGCCCCAGGCCCACCAGCAAGGACCACGTTTATTAGGCTCAGCCTCCCATGCAAACAGTGCCGGAAAGTCTAAGAGAAGGGGAACAGAGGAAGGGAGGGAAAGTCCTTTAAATCAACATGGTTTCATTGAGCTTGTGCACCATGCAGGGGCCTGTGGGATTGAGAAGGGGGATATAATCCTAGTCCTTGCCCTCAGGAAGCTTATGATCTGTATATAGCCCAAGAGTGAGCAGCTGGGTGAATAAGAAGTGGTGCAAGGGGAAAGCGTCACCACGGATGCTGTATCAGTTTGCTGAGACTGCCTGAAACAATAGAAAGTTACTGTCTTGGGATAGGCATTAGGAGAAATACCTAATGTAGATGACCAGGTGGTGGATGCAGCAAACCACTATAGCTCGTGTATACCTATGTAACATGTGCTACATATGTACCCCAGAACTTAGGGTAATTTTTAAAAGTTACTTTCTTTACAGTTCTGGAGAACTGGTAAGGAAATCAAGATGTCGGCAGGGCTGGTTCCTTCTGAGGGCTGTGAGAGGTCTGCCTCAGGCCTCCCTCCTTGGCTTGCAGATGTCCATCTTCCCCCTGTGTCTCTTCACATGATCTTCCCCCTACGCATGTCTGATGTCTTTGTGCCCAAATAGCCCCCTTTTAAGGACACCAGTCATATCAGAGGACGGCCTATCCTAGTGAACTCATTTTAACTTTTTTTACCTTTATAATGACCCTATCATCAAATATAATCACATTCTGATGTACTAGGGGTTAGGGCTTGATATGGCTTGGCTGTGTCTCCACCCAAATCTCATCTTGAACTGTAGCTCCCGTAATTCCCATATGTCATGGGAGGAACCCGGTGGGAGTAATTGAATCATGGAGTGAGTCCTTCCCGTGCTGTTCTCATGATAGTGAATAAATCTCATGAGATCTGATGGTTTTATAAATGGGAGTTCCCTTGAGCAAATTTTCTCTCTTGCTTGCTGCCATGTAAGATGTGCCTTTCACCTTCTGCTGTGCTTGTGAGGCCTCCCCAGCCATGTGGAACTGTGAGTCCATTAAACAACTTTTTCTTTATAAGTAACCCAGTCTCAGGTTTGTCTTTATCAGCAGTGTTAAAACAAACTAATACAGGGCTCCAAAACATCTTTTTTAGAGACACAATTCAACCCATAACCCATTTCTCCTTGAAAGAGAAGAATTTCCTTATTTATTTATTTATTTTTGAGACGGAATCTCACTCTTGTTGCCCAGGCTGGAGTGCACTGGCGCCATCTCGGCTCACTGCAACCTCTGCCTCCCGGGTTCAAGCAATTCTCCTGCCTCAGCCTCCCGAGTAGCTGGGATGATTACAGGTGCCCACCACCATGCCCGGCTAACTTTTGTATTTTTAGTAGAGACAGGGTTTCACCATGTTGGCCAGCCTGGCCTCGAACTCCTGACCTCAGGTGATCCGCCCGCCTCTGCCTCCCAAAATGCTGGAATTACAGGAATGAGCCACTGCGCCCAGCCAGAATTTCCCTTCTAAAAGGGCAGGTTCCCAGGCAGAGGTGAACACAGGGAGGTTTTATACTTTGTGATTACTGAATAATTCCTCAGAGATGTCCTTCCAGATTAGAGGAACATCTTTAGGGACAGAAGACACCATGTTGGGCAGGGTTCCTTCATGCATGCGCCAACCACAGGGGCAACAATCCTGGCCCCTGAGGAGACTGTGCCCAGCCATAGGCATCAGCCTCAAACATTCCTACCGAAAGGGAAGCCAGCTGCTGGGATCCATGTGAGGGCAGAGTAGAGATGAATTTAGTGGGCAAGCAGCAGCCAGTCAGGCAAGAAGGAGAGAGGACCTTTCTCCCTGACCCACCCCACACATACAATGGACTGAATGTTTGTGTCCCCTTAAAATTCATGTGTTGAAATCCTAAACCCCAAAGCGATGGCATAAAGAGGAGGGATTCTGAAGGGTAATTTGGTCGTGAGGGCAGAGCCGTCATGATTAGAATTTAGTGACCACAGAGAGCTAGCTCACCCCTTCCACCACATGAGGACACAGCAAGAAGGTGTCCTCTATGAACCAGAAAGTGAGCCTTGCCAGACACTGAATCTTCCTGCACCTTGATCTTGGACTTCACAGCCTCCAGAACTGTCAGAAATAAATTTCTGCTGTTTCTAAGTCACCAGTTTATGGTATTTTTCTTTTAGCAGCCCAAACAGACTAAGACAACACACAATCAGGAAAAATCAGATGCCTCCTGCTGCCCACCTAGATGGCTTAAAAGTCCAGGAAATAGACAGCGGTGGGGGCAAGAAGACAGGTTCTGGGCCTGGGCTTTACATTCAAGACAGGACTTTTAGACTTTTGATGTTATTTCCAAATGATGTTTGTCATGGGCCAAATTGTCTCCTTCCAAAATTTATATGTTGAAGTTCTAACTCCCAGCAACTCAGCATGTGACTGAATTTGGATAGGCTTAAGAGGTCAGCCAGTTAAAATGAGGTTGTGAGGGTAGGCCCTAATCCAATAAGGGCATCTCTATAAGAATAAGAAAATTGGCACAGACACAGACACACACAGAGGGAAGACTACATGAACACAGGAGGAGAAGATGGTATCTGCAAGCCAAGGAGACGGGCCTCAGAAACCAACCCTGCCAACACCTTGATCCCTGGCTTCCAGCCTCCAGGATGATGAGATAATAAATGTCTGTTTAAGCCACTCATCCTGCAGTAGTTTGTTATGGCAGCCCTAGCAAACTAGTATAAAGTTCTATCCATGTTCACCCGGGATGTGTTTCTACGCATTCATTTTTAAAATGTAACATTTCTTAAAAATATACTGTAACATTTCAACTTGTTTTGGCAATTTTTTTTTCTTAAGACAGAATCTTGCTCTCTCGCCTAGGTTGGAGTGCAGTGGCACAATCTTGGCTCACTGCAACCTCTGCCTGCAGGGTTCAAGTGATTCTCCTGCCTAAGCCTCCTGAGTAGTTGAGACTACATGCACCACCAGGCCCGGCTAATTTTTATATATATATTTTGGAAAGTCGGGGGTTCACCATGTTGGCCAGGCTGGTCTTGAACTCCTGACCTCAAGTGATCCACCTGCCTTTGCCTCTCAAAGTGCCAGCCACCTGCCTTGGCCTCCCAAAGTGGCATGAACCACTGCACCTGGCTGGCATTTCTGCATTTTTAATACATTGGGAACAACCACCACCCCTCAAAATAACAGTGGCTCATCTTTGTCAATTATACCTTAATAAAGCTGGGGGAAAATTAATAAAATGGACTACAAAAAAAAAAAAGAAAGAAGGAAAGAAAAGAAAGTAGCCCAAGTTCTCTGTACCTCCCAGACGCCCCAATGAAGGACCTCAGCTGTGATGAGAAAACCCAGCTGCCCAATTCCTGGCAACTCTCCCAGGATCTGGAATGATGGTGTGCCTGGGCACAGCCTTCCTATCTGGCCTGAGAGCCAGCTGGCACCATTAGACTGAGGAGAGGGCTCTGAGCTTTCCCAGTAGGCTGGCAATCTCCCAGGCTCCCTCCCCCAGCCCCTATAAAACCATCTGGAAAATGAAAATAATTCCTTCTGCTTCCTACCAAGCTCCAGGGACCCTGCGAGGAACAGGGAGAGACTATTCCCATACCCCACACATTCCTAGAGAAGGTTGCCCTGAAATAAGCTATTGCTCACCCTTTCACCCCAAGTGGCAGAAATGAGGGCTTCTCAGTGCTCTGTCCAGGTGTTCTTGCCTCCCCTCAGGAGCCACTCCTGCTTCCATCCCACCTGATTGGAATGGGGCTTCCCACAGGCCCCCAACTCCGCAGCTCCTCAGCACTCTCCTCCTCCTCCCTGCTCCCCGCCAGCCCAGCCCAGTCTGAGGTCCATCCCCCAGCGAGGGGAGCTGAGCAGTGCTGCAAACTCAGTGCTGCTGAGTACCCTGGGGATTTGCTGAACTGCACATTCTTGTTCTGTAAGCCAGAGCTGAGCTTCTGCACATCTAACCTGCTCCCTGGCAATGCTGACGTTACTGGGCAGAGAGGAAAAGTGCTAGACAATGCAGCAGGGGGGAAATTAACCAGGACTCCCAGGCAAGCTGCTCTACGGGTTTTGGAGGGAAGTGTGATGGGGGTTGGGGCGCAGAAGCTTGGTCTACCTGAGCATCTGTCCAGGCACATCCCCTCACTCTTCAAGACGGCGATGGGCACACAGTCCCAGAGTCAAGGTCGCATTTAGCTGGGCCTTCTGTCTGACACCAGCAATTACTCTTTAACTTGGGGTCCTGGGAGTCCATAGGTGAGCATAGCTCAATTTGGGGATGCACCTGAGAAACAAGTCCCCTCTCCCCATATAGGCTTCTCTGCCCCGTCCCTCTCTCCACCAGGCCTGGCCAGGCCCCAGGCTGAATTGTTCTAATTCCTTGCACTTTTCCTGGCAGGGTCTCCAGGCTCATGAAATCTGCTTCTTGCCAAAGGCAGAGGATCCGCTGGCAGCAGAGAGCACCGGCTGCAGTCAGGCAGGTGCAATCATTTTTTAATGACATCTTTCCCCTCTTACTCATCAAAATTGTGTGACTCACTTTAGAATATTTAGGAAATATTGGAAAATATAAAGAAGGAAGTAATCCTGCAATCCTACAACTCAGAAATGATGTGTTAGCACTTTGGAAAATATCCTTCCAATCTTTCACATGCACAAGAGTGGTCTGTATACCACTCTGCACTGGGATCCCCAGCACCAAAAAGTTAACATTGTAGGAAAAGCATTTATCCATGCCGGTCATTCTTTGGGTGCAATAGCTCACACCTGTAATCCCAGCGCTTTGGGAGGCCGAGATGGGAGGTTCACTTGAACTCAGGAGTTTGAGACCAGCCTGGAAAACATAGTGAGACCCTATTTCTAAAAAAAAAGTAATAAATTGTTTTAATTAGCTGGACATGGTGATGTGCACCTATATAGTCTCAGGTGCTCGGGAGGCTGAGGTGGGAGGATCAGTTCAGCCCAAGAGTTCAAGGCTGCAGTAAGCTGTGATCCCACCACTGCACTCCAGCCTGAGCAATAATGTGAGACCGTGTCTCAAAAGGAAAAATAAGTATAATGGGCCAGGAGCATTGGCTCATGCCTATAATCCCAGCACTATGGGAGGCCGAGGAGGGCAGCTTACCTGAAGTCAGGAATTTGAGACCAGCCTGGCCAACATGGCAAAACCCTGTCTCTACTAAAAATAAAAAAACTAGCTGGGTGTGGTGGTGGGTACCTGTAATCTCAGCTACTCGGGAAGCTGAGGCATGAGAATCACTTGAACCCGGGAGGCAGAAGTTGCAGTGATCTGAGATCACACCACTGCACTCCAGCCTGGGAAACAGAGCAAGACGCTGTCTCAAAAAAAAAAAAAGTATAATATTTTTAATAGCTGCATAATAGTCTAATCCTATGGATTTTTTATCATTTACTTAATGCTTGTCTTATTTGGGGGCAATGAAGTTGTTTAACTCTTTTTCTAATATAAATAATGTTATTCTGGCTATGTTTCTATTGAAATTTCTAACCCTATAATCTCTTCTTTTTCGTAGGTTTCCAGGATTGGGATATTGGAACAAAAGTTTAAATACTCTTAAAATTCCTCATAGATGTTGTTGAATTGTTTCCAGAAAGCTTTAACGAATCCATCCCCTCTAGCAGTAGTGCCTGTTTCAGGAAATGATCAGCATTGTACATTATCTTCTTTTATTTTTTCCCACTTTGGTAGGTGAAACTAGTATCATTTCTAGTCCACATTTTGCTTGACTCAGTATGGCTGAACATTTTTTTCTAAGTGGCATAGCCATTCATGTTTCTTCTGTGACAGGTCTGGACACATCCTTGGTGCTCACATTTTAAGGAGAGTGAGGATACAAGGGGATATGCATTGTATTAGTCCATTTTCACACTGCTGATGGAGACATACCTGAGGCTAGGAAAGAAAAGAGGTTCAAGTGGGCTTATGGTTCCACATGGCTGGGGAGGCCTCTGAATCATGGCGGGAGATGAAAGGCACTCCTTACATGGTGGCAGCAAGAGAAAAAGAGGGAGAAGCAAAAGCAGAAACCCCTGATAAACCCATCAGATCCCATGAGACTTACTCACTATCGTGAGACTAGCATGAGAAAGACCTGCCCCCATGATTCAATTACCTCACCCTGGGTCCCTCCCACAACACAAAGAAATTCTGGGAGATACAATTACTGGGCATTGAGATTTGGGTGGGGGGCACAGCCCAACCATATCATGCATCACCACCTGATGGCACCCACCCATAACATCTGCCATGCTGTTCCCCCCATGCCTGTGAGCAAGGCACCCCAGGCCTGGTGCCTTTGCTGCCAGATTCTGGATGCTTCCACTCACACTCCCATCTCCAGGTGCCCTCATGATAACCCAATGTTCCCAGGATTCTTCCTTCAATTAACAATGACCTGCCCTAGGCCCCATTTCTTCAGCACTGTCTCCATGCTAAGTTACAAGGAGTGGGCTCAAACAAACAAATGAAAGCTAAACATCTTCACCTAATCATATTGCTATAAAGACTACCTGAGACTGGGTAATTTATAAAGAAAAGAGGCTTAATGGACTCACAGTTCTACATGTCTGGGGAGGCCTCAGGAAAATTATAATCATGGCAAAAGGCGAAGGGGCAGTAAGGCACATCTTACATGGCAGCAGGAGAGCGAGAGCATGCAGAAGAAACTGCCACTTTTTTTTTTTTCCAAGATGGGGTTTCACCATGTTGACCAGGCTGGTCTCAAACTCCTGACCTCAGGTGATCCGCCCACCTTGGCCTCCCAAAGTGCTGGGATTACTGGCGTGAGCCACGACACCCAGCCGAAACTGCCACTCTTAAACCATCAGATCACGGCCAGGTGTGGTGGCTCACGCCTGTATTCCCAGCACATTGGGAGATCAAGGCAGGCAGAGCACTTGAGGTCAGGAGTTAGAGACCAGCCTGGCCAACATGGTGAAACCCTCATCTCCACTAAAAATATAAAAATTAGCAGGCATGGTGGCACATGCCTGTAACCCCAGCTACTTGGGAGGCTGAGGCAAGAGAATTGCTTGACATCTGGGAGGTAGAGGTTGCAGTGAGCCAAGATCATGCCACTGTACTCCAGCCTGGGCAACAGAGTGGTACTCCAATTGAAAAAAAAAAATGAGATCTTGTGAGAACTCCCTCACTATGGCAAGAACAGCACAGGGGAAACCACTCCCGTGATCTAATTACTCCCACCAGATCCTTCCCCCAACATGGAAGGATTAAAATTTGAGATGACATTTGGGTGGGGATTCAAAGCCAAACCATATCACCATCCACAAAAGCTTTTTGACTAATAACTCTGACTAGGAATTGTAAGAAATGTTTTTAAATGAGTAAGGTGGAAGCAAACATTATTCCCATTTTATAGACAAGAAAAGTGTGTCTCTGGAGCTGTGACACTCCATAAACCAGGGAAAAGCAGAAACAATGACTGATTTTCTGCCTCCAAATCCAGTTGCCTAACCCTCCTGGCTCAATGCCAGGACTTCCCTGTTTTTGATTAGGGAAAGTGGAGCCACCTACTCCCTACAAGCAACTGTTACACACCTAGTGTCCCAGAAATAAATAACACTCAACTTCACTATGGGGACTGCTTTTACTGACATCATTTTTAGGAGACGTTTTACTATAAAAATGGGGTGGAGAGACATAAAGTAGATAACCTGCTTCCAACAATCATTGCTGCTAGGGCGAAACTGGGGGTATACGGTACAGCCCAAATGCACCCCAGGTCCAGCCCGAGCATGCTCAATACCCAACCCAGGAACCAGACCTATCATCGTACAAGGTTGTCCTCTCCAATGATCTTAGCAGGTTCAGAATAACCCTCTAATATTCCTCATTTATTGTAGTTGCTTATTATGAACCCACCAACCATTAATTCAATCTTTTTTGAATTCTCAGTTTTCAGTATATTTCTCTTCAGGCTATGGTACATATCACACCATATAGTAATTATTTGCTATTTTCTGCTTCCCTGTCTAGACTTTGAATAACCTGAGGGTAGAATTTGTTCTTTTTCTTAGAATTTATTCTTAGAATTTGACAAATAGTAGATACTCTTAGTCACAATTTGGTTGAAGGAAGGGATCAACGAATAAAAATGTCCCGAGTTTACTGTTTCTGCATAAAAGACTGTAGATGTTTGCTGTTTTACATTTTCTTCTTTTAAGGTCTAATATCAGTATGTTGATGTTTGGTAAATGTAATTTCAATCCCAGTTGCACCCCTGGAGTACTGCAAAAAGTATAAATAGAGGTCAAGGGCAGTTGCCCTCTGAGAGCAAGACCACTTAGAACTCTCCAATGGCTCTTTGACAAACCTTCAGTGGGATTTCTGTCAAAGCTGACAGAAATTAAAGACTTAATTTAAATTAAATTTAAGTCTTTAATTTCTGTCCTTAATGAGTTGGTCACAAAGTTAATTCAACATTGAAAGGGATAGAATAGGTTAATTCCACACACACGTGAAAGAAATCAACAATCAAGCCTCACCTGGGAAAACCATGACGGGGAAGGCTGGGACTGATGGATGAGGGGTGTGGGGCAGGGCAGAAAGCCTCCACGTTGCTGCAGCAATGCAGACATAGGCACCTTGCCTTCAGCCTCTCTAGCACTCCATCTTGTCTCTCCTCCCTGGAGAAAAGCAAGCTGTATTCAATCACCTTTTCAATGTTAAAACCAGGCTTTCCTGTCAGAGTTAGGGCCAGAGATTTTTCCATCCCATCCTGCACAGAGGATATTCTTAAGAGGCCTTAAGTCTACAGCATGGACAGTTTCTGGGGGAAAAAACAGAAATGCAAATCTCACCTTGTGTTCCCCTCCTCTTCCTGGACAGAGAATGGGACAGGCCCAGGCCATCCGGATCACAATGAACCTCATCAGAAACTCCGGTCCATTTTCTCCATTCCCTTCCCTGGGACCTGCATGCTGTCTCTCCATGCCCCTCCTTCCCCACTCTCCAGGCTTCGTGGGTAAGGCAGAGAGTGAGAGCCAGGTTCACCTGCCTTTTCCCCCACAGTGGGCAGAAGCTCAGTAACGGAACTCAGACACTCGTGGCATACCTGCCAGGAGGATGACATAGACGCCTCCTGTGGCCCTGAGACAGGCAGAGCTCTGCTGGCAGCCCAGCCCATATGTTCACCCGTTCATTCACAAACATCCACTGAGGCAGGCTGCTCTGGCCTGGAGGGGGATGTCGTACACTAGAGCACCCAGGTTCACAGAGCCATGCCTCATTCCACCCCACTCTGGCTCAGGTCACCGGAAGCTGTAGAGCTCTTTTTTTCTTTGAGACAAGACAGGGTCTAGCTCTGTTGCCCAGGCTAGAGTGCAGTGACACTATCTTGGCTCACCGCAACCTCCACCTCCCAGATTCAACTGATTCTCCTGCCTCAGCCTCCCAAGTAGCTGGGATTACAGGCAAGCATCACCATGCCCAACTACTTTTTTGTATTTTTTAGTAGAGATGGGATTTCACCATGCTGGTCAAGCTTGTCTCAAACTCCCAACCTCAGGTGATCCAGCCCTTGGCCTCCCAAAGTGCTGGGATTACAGGTGTGAGCCACCGCCTGGTCCAGAGCTCTCAACTGCAATGACTAGCACAGCAGAAGAACAAACTAACATGGAAGATGGCGTAGGAACCGTGTAAGCCAAGACCCTGCAGTAAGACACACTTGAGTTCTGGTCCTCACTCTGCCGTTTACTCACTGTCAAACTGCAGATGGGACCTCACCTCTCTGAGCCTCAGTTTCCTCATTTGTAAAATAGGCAAATACTGGTACCTACCTCATAGAATTAGTGTGAGGTTTAACTGAGGTGATTTAGGCAAAGCCCTTAGCTTGGTACCTAGCACATATTAAGTGCTCAATAATAGATGATGGTGACGATGTAAGTTGGACACAAAGAAAAGAAAGGGACACATACTAATTGATAATCACATAGGGCCACTGACTTGATTTGGTATCTTTCTCGGACTTTCAGTTTTTCTTACCATCTGTCAGCACACCACACTCCTTCAGCCTTGAATTATATACTGCCTTGTGGTTTTGCTTTTATAAAACAAATAGAATGTATTAGTCTTGCTGAGGCTGCTGTAAAAAAAAAAAATTACTGCAAGCCAGTGATTTACAACACGGACAGTTATTCTCTCACAGTTCTGGAGGCCAGAAGTTTGAAAGCAACATGTTGTCAGGGCTGTGCTCCCTCCGAAGGATCTAGGGGGCGATCTGTTACTTACTTCTTCGAGCTTCTGGTGGCTGTCAGCATTCCTTGGCTTGCAGCTGCATCACTGCAATTTCTGCCTAGTCTTATCATCTTGTCTGTGTCTGTTTTCTCTTCAGTGTGTCTCTTATAAAAACACTAGTCACACTGGGCATGGTGGCTCACGCCTGTAATCCCAGCACTTTAGGAGGCTGAGGTGGGCAGATCACTTGATGTCAGGGGTTTGAGACCAGCCTGGCCAACATGGTGAAACCTCATCTCTACTAAAAATACAATAATTAGCCAGACATGGTGGCAGGCTCCTGCAATCGCAGCTACTCGGGAGGCGGAGGCCCGAGAATCACTTGAAACTGGGAGGCAGAGGTTGCAGTGAACCGAGATTGTGCCACTGCATTCTAGCCTGGGCGACAAGAGTGCGACTCCATCACAAAAAAAAAAAAAAAAAAACCACTTGTCACCCACTGGCTAATCCAGGGTGATCACCTCAAATCAGGATCCCTAACTTCATTATATCTGCAAAGTTAAGATTTACAGTTCTGGAAATTAGGTTAGGATGTGGATAACTTTTGGGAACCATCTGTCTTAGACTGTTCAGGCAGCTATAACAAAATACGAGATACTGGGTAGCTTATAAACAACAAACATTTTTTCTCATAGCTCTGGAGGCTGGGAAGTCCAAGATCATGGCACTGGAAGCTTCAGTGTCTGGTGAGGGTCTGTTTCCTGGTTAAAACATGGTTATCTTTTTACTATGTCCTCATTGTGGAGGGCCAGGAGTCTCTCTGGGGTCTCTTTTATAAGGTTTCTAGTCTCTTTTTTATTTTTTTTTTTTGAGACAGGGTCTCACTCTGTCCCCCAGGCTGGAGTACAGTGGCACGATATTGGCTCACTGCAACCTCTGCCTCCCAGGCTCAAGTAATCTTCCCACCTCAACCTCCTGAGTAGCTGGGACTACAAGTGCACGCCACAATGTCCAGCTAATTTTTGTACTTTTTTTTTTTTTTTTTGGTAGAGTCAGGGTTTTGCCATGTTGGCCAGGCTGCCAGGCTGGTCTCAAACTTCCTGGCCTCAAGCAATCCACCCACCTCAGCCTCCCAAAGTGCTAGGATTACAGGCATAAGCCACAACACTTGGCTTTATTCAAGAAGGTTCTATCTTCATGAACTAATCATCTCCCAAATACCATCACCTTGGGGTCTTGGATTTCAGCATACAAATATTGGGGAAACATAATATTCAGTTCATTATACCAACATGCAGTCCACTACTCAGGGTACCTAAGAACATGGAATTTAGAAGTAGACTGACCTAGATTCCAATAACAGGCCCACCACCACTCACTAGTGGATGATCTTGATTCAGTTACTTAACATCTTTGAACCTCGGCTTCTGAAAAAGGGCCAATAATGCCTATGTCCCAGGGTTGTCTGAAAGAATTGAATAAGCTAATATGTTAAAAGTCCTTGATAATTGGTAGCTCTCATTACTAGTGGTAGGTTTGCCCAGCTAGGCTACCAGTTCCTAAGAGCTGAAGCCATCTCTGCTTCGTTCACAGGTCTAGCACAAGTCTGCAAACAGTTTATCCTTAGTGAAGGTGGGGTGATAAACTGGCTGAACAAGTGGCATAGACAGCCAATATCACCAATTACGTAAGATTCCACAGGGATCTAAAGAAGGGGATTAGGCTGGGTGCAATGGCTCACGCCTGTAATCCCAACACTTTGGGAGGCCAAGACGGGCAGATCACAAGGTCAGGAGATTGAGACCATCCTGGCCAACATGGTGAAACCCCATCTGTACTAAAAATATAAAAATTAGACAGGCATGGTGGCAAGTGCCTATAATCCCAGCTACTCGGGAGGCTGAGGCAGGAGAATCACTTGAACCCAGGAGATGGAGGTTGCAGTGAGCTGAGATCACACCATTGTACCCCAGCCTGGCAACAGAACGAGACTCTCTGCCTCAAAACAAAAAACAAGAACCCAAAAAAAAAAAAAAAGAAGGGGATTAGAGCCATCTGATAGTGACCCAACATAAGTTCAGGGATCGGCTGACTGGGTTTGTCAGCAAAGAATGGGGCCACCAGGGCTGGCACACAAAACTAATCGCACGCACTGCACTGTTGTTACCATTCTTTGAATCCCTCTGCGTGACATCATTCCTACAGATGGGAGGTCAGCTACACTGGAGAAGCTCCAGAAACTCGTAAATAGATTATGATCCCAAATCCCAGAGAGGCGCACTTTTCCACACTGCAACTGGGAATTTACCTTAATCATTTTTCCATCCCAGAAGGGAAAGTTGCTCTGGTATATTACCAACATTACAGCACATCTGAATAACCTAGGGAGCCTGTTGAAATGCACATTTTTGGGCCTCTACCAGGCTGGTTAAACAAAACTCCAGTAGAGTGGGGATAGGAACCAACCATTTTAGATAACCCCCTTTGGTAATTCTGGTTCAACCATAGTAATCAAAATTATAGTCCAACCTAGGTGTGGGCTTACTACCTAGGAGCCAATGCATAATACTAGAAAGAGTAAGAGTTTGGAAATTAAACAGGATTAAGATCCAGTCCTGGGTCTTCCACATAATAGCCGTGGGACTTTGGGTAAGTTACTTCATTTTTTTTGGATCTCAACTTCCTCTTCTATAAAGGGGAGATTGTGGTGTTAATTCAATGATAAGTATGTAAAGTGCTAGCTCATAGTAGATTGGAGCAGAGATTGCTACTATTCACCAGTACATTTCTTCCTGTTGTTCATACACAACTAGACTATATTTCCCAGCACCCTTTGCAGCTGGGAACAGTCATACTAGTTCTCACCAAGGGGATATGGTTCTAAGTTATAGTACCTATTCTTGGCAAAGGCCTGAGGAACAGATATGCCTCCTCCATGGTTTCTTTTATCTTGCATCGCTTGGATGCAGGTGACAGGCCGTAGGGAATTGGGGCACCTACAACATAGAAGGAACCTGGATGCCTGAGTTACTAGGCAGAGAAAAGCTACTCATCAACCAGAATGCCTGCCTTGGACTTTTCTGCAAATGAGAAATAAGCTCATATGCCATATAGTTTGTAATATAGTTGCTCTCAAGAAACACCAGTGGCTGGGTGCAGTGGCTCACACCTGTCATCCCAGCACTCTGAAAGGCTGAGGCAGGTGGATCACTTGAGGCCAGGAGTTTTAGATCAGCCTGGTCAACATGGTGAAAACCCATCTCTACTGAAAAAACAAAAAAATAGCCAGGTGTGGTGGCACATGCCTGTAATCCCAGCTATTCAGGTGGCTGAGGCATGAGAATCGCTTGAACCCAGGAGGCAGAGGTTGCAGTGAGCCGAGATCGCACCACTGCGCTCCAGCCTGAGGGATAGAGTGAGAGACTCTGTCTCAAAAAAAGAAAAGAAATACCTGCATTTCTATAAAGAAATACATGAGACTGGGTAATTTATAAAGAAAAGAGTTTTAATTGGCTCATGATTCTGCAGGCTGCACAAGCATGTTGCTAGCATCTGCTCAGCTTCTGGGGAAGCCTAAGGGAGCTTTTACTTAAAGCCAGAGCAGGCATCTCACATGGCAGAGCAGAAGCAAGAGTGAGAGTGAGGGTGGTGGTGAGGAATCTCGGGGTAACCTCTCTAAGATTGCTGTCCCCTGATTATTCACAAAAACTCACTCACTATGACAAGGTCAGCATCCCGGCATGAGGCATCCACCCCCATGATCCAAACACCAGGCCCCACCTCCAACACTGAGGATTACATCTCAACATGAGATTTGGAGGCAATACCTAAACTACATCATACATTTTTAAAATCTATTTTACAACTAATCTATAGTCAGGGTGTTAATCTGTTTCACATTGCTATTAAGGAATACCTGAGACTGGGTAATTTATTTTAAAAAGAGGTTTATTTTGCCTCATGGTTCTGTAGGCTGTACAAGCATGGTATCAGCATCTGCTTCTGGTGAGGCCTCAAGAAAATTTCAATCATGGTAGAAGCAGGTGTGTCATATGGTGACAGAGAGAGAAAGAGAGAGAGGAGGAGATGCCAGGCTCTTTTAAACAACTAGCTCTCATGTGAACCGAACAGAGTGAGCACTCACTCATTATCTTGGAGAGGGCACCAAACCATTCATGAGGGATCTGCCCCATGACCCAAACACCTCCCAGCAGGTCCCACCTTCAACACTGGGATCACATTTCAATGTGAGATTTGGAAGGGACACACATCCAAGTCATATCAATCAGGAAATGTTCACCCCCTTTCTCCACCTTCAGATAATAATTACACGGTACCCAGCATACGTGCAAGCATGTTATTCTACTCACAATTCCCGAATGGTGTAAATTGCAATCTCTCTGTAGTAGGACAAATTCTAGGGATGACCTCTGTATCAGTCAGGCTTCTGACAGAACTAATGGAGTAGATATATAAAGGGGAGTGTGTTAAGTATTAACTGACACGATCACAAGGTCCCACAATAGGCCATCTGCAGGCTGGGGAGCAAGGAGAGCTAGTCTGAGTCCCAAAACTGAAGAAGTTGAGTCTGATGTTTGAGGGCAGGAGGCATCCAGCATGGGGGAAAGATGTAGGCTAGGCCTGTCCCTCTTTTCACATTTTTCTGCCTGCTTATAGTCTAGCAGCGCTGGCAGCTGATTAGATGGTGCCCACTCAGCTTAAGGGTGGGTCTGCCTTTCCCAGCCCACTGAATCAAATGTTAATCTCTTTTGGCAATACCCTCACAGACACACCCAGGATCAGTACTTTCTATCCTTCAACTCAGTCAAGTTGACACTCAGTATTAACCATCACAACCTCCCTGAGATTCCTGTCCCCTGGTTATTTAATTAAACACAAATCTAGGTGTTCCCGTGAAGGGATTCTGCAAATGTAATTAAAGTTTCAAGTCAGTCAACCTTAAAATATGGAGATCTTCTGGGTGATCCTGATCTAATCACAAGACCCCTTTAAGGCTGGTTGCGGTGGCTCACACCTGTAATCCCAGCACTTTGGGAGACCGAGGCAGGTGGATCATGAGGTCAGGAGTTTGAGACCAGCCTAACCAACACAGCAAAACCCCGTCTCTACTAAAAGTACAAAAATGAGCCAGGCATGGTGGTGTGCACCTGTAGTCCTAGCTACTCAGGAGGCTGAGGCAGGAGAACGGCTTGAACCTGGGAGGTGGAGGTTTCAGTGAGCTGAGATCGTGCCATTGTACTCCAGCCTGAGCGACAGAGCGAGACTCTGTCTCAAAAAAAAGGGTCCTTTACACAACAGAAGGGGAATTTGGAGAGATTCAAAGTATGAGAAGGATTCATGTACCATTGCTGCTTGAAGATGGTGGCACTACATGAGAAGGAATACCTCAAGGAACTGAGAAGGGCCCTTGCCTAACAGTCAGCAAGGAAAAAGGAACCTCAGACCTAACAGCCATAAGGAACTGGATTCAGCCAGTCATTGGAATGAGCTTGGAAGCAGATTTTTCTCGGTACCTCCAGGTAAAAGCCCCGCCCAGCCAATACCTTGATTTCTAGCCCTGTGCTATCCTGAGCATAGAACTCAGGCAAGCCCACCTGGACTTCTGACCTACAGAACTGTCTACTAATAAATTTTTGTTAAATTTGTCGTGATTTGTTACAGCAGAAATAAAAAACTAATACATTCTCTAAATCTGTTTTGTTGTCAATTTTTTTTTTTTTTTTTTTGAGACAGTCTCATTCTCTTTCCCAACCTGGAGTGCAGTGATGTGATCATAGCCCATTGTAACCTCAAACTCCTGGGCTCAAGCAGTTGTCCCACCTCACCCTCTCAAGTAGCTAGGACTACAGGTGCATGCCACCATACTCAGCTAATTTTTCTTAATTATTATTTTTATGTAGAGATGGGGTGTCACTATGTTGCCCAGGCTGGTCTCAAACTCCTGGCTTCAAGAGATCCTCCTATCCCAGTTGGGAGGATCCCAGGATCCCAAAGCCCTGGGAATACAGGCGTGAGCCACCACAGCTGGCTTCCTCGCTGTTGCCGGAGGGGAAAGGGACACTGGCCCTATTCCCTTTCCAATCAGGTGTGACCCAGGTTCTTGTCCTTCACTTACCCAAGAATGGGAAAGGGGACACCTTGCCAGTGACAGTGAGCACCTTGGAGTAAACACTGGACCGAAAAAGTTTCGTTTTTGCAGAAAGTGATTTATTTAAGGAGAGAGAAAGAGAGAGAAAAAAAGGAGAAGGGGGAGAGAGAAACAGCTAGCTCTCACACTGAGTGAGGAGAAAGAAAAGCCACTCTCATACTGAGTGAGCAGGGTTCCCAGAGGGAGAAAATCAGGGAAGGAAAGCTCCTTTCACACTGAGTGAGAGAGAGAATCCAGAAAGATGGAATCCAGGAGAGAGAAAGCAGCTTCCACGAAGGTAGTGGAAGGGGGCCCAAGTATGGAATCCAAGGAGGTGAGGAAGAAGGGGACTTTTAAACTGGGAGCAATTCCCACCTTCTCCAAGCCTCCTGGCCAATGAAAGGAGTTCCTTTAAACTTCCTCAGGAGTGATTGATCTTTGATCCTTTCCTACGCGCCCCAAAGTTAAGTTAAACAAAGACCATTAAGTCTCCTGGATGGAGATGTGGGGGATGGCAGGTGGGGCATGTCGCTGGGAAGTTCCTGCCCTAGAAACCACGCCCCCTTGTGGACCCAGGGAGAGAACACATTCCCTCAATACCACCACTTACAGGAGCAGTTACAACACTGGTGAAACGTGTTATGTTAGCCTAAATCAGATTAGAGGGTGGGCTGAGGATCAGGCTGCCAAGAAATGCTTCCTAGAGAGCGTGCTGCCTGAGAAGAACCTTGAAAATTAGGGAACTTGATAGAAATAGGGGAAGAAAGAGTGTTTCAGGCAGATGCAAGGTTTGTTGTCAAGGAAAGGCATTTGGGGAGACTAAAAGTAGTATCTGGTCTACATGAAGTATATTGGGGTGAAAGTACTGGGAGGCAGGCTAGAAACGGGGACAGAGACTAGTTATGAAGGAACTTGAAAGCTATGAGTATATTATGAAGGCAATGGGTTTTCTACACAGAAATGACCTTAATGACTTGATTTGCATTATTGAAAGTTCACCATGGCTAGAATGGATTGGGGATGTCTGATGATGGGAAGACCCAGCTGGGCAGTTGCTGCATTAACCTTGGAGTTACAATGATGACCTACAAGAGCAGCCTAGGATATGAAGAAAAGCAAACTGGTTAAATAAATGTCATCACCCGGGTCAAGAAAAGGCCATGCAGTGGGCTGGGTAGGGAGGAAAATATATGTAAATAAAATTATTAGTTGAAAAAGACAAGCGAGATAAAGACAGAGAGATTAAGTCTATTACTATCTATTCATCAGAATCACAGGGCTGAATCAAGAGCCTTCCCGCAAACCTAGCCTCACATTGGTTCAGTTCAGAGACTCCATCAATGTGGTCTTGAGATTTTTCTTGTGACCAAAAAACAAAGGAAGAGAAGAGTACTTTGGAGTCATTATGATGAAAATTCAGTTGAATACACTGAAAAGTCAAGATGAGAGAAGAAAAAAGGAGGAACGGAAAATCTGATTCAGTTTTGACCACCAAGTAGAATTGGGACAGAAACAATCAAGTAGGCAGAAATCCAATTTGGATTATAAAAAGCCAGTTCATCAGTACGGTGGATATTCATTAGAAAACCAGAAGCAAACAAAGGGTCAATTAAATGCAAAAGTTTTACCAAGACTATGCAGTGAAGGCCAAGCTGTGCTACATTTGAAGTTTCCTGCCAAAGAGAAATGTAATCTTCCCTGGTGGTATAAGTCAGAATTTCATGACACCAGCCAGAGAACCACAAAAGAATGTATCTTTCAGTGCAAGATGCATCTAAGCCTTTCCCCACCCAACTAACCAACATTCGTTTACTGATTTATTTCTTTAACAAACACACTCCATTTCATAGCCACATTCTTTCAAAGCTGACAGGTTGAGATATATCTAAAACACAAAATCTTCAACATACATTTTCTTCAATGTTGTGAGATGTATTTTTAAAAAACGCTGTTCTACACATACTACCCTTCCTATATTAAAAACAACAGGTTAGTTTTCCACTACCTGTTTTGTATACACAAAATTTAT
Source organism: Cacajao melanocephalus (assembly GCA_963573385.1). Taxonomy (NCBI): domain Eukaryota; kingdom Metazoa; phylum Chordata; class Mammalia; order Primates; family Pitheciidae; genus Cacajao; species Cacajao melanocephalus. The sequence continues at coordinate 11,888 of CAUYLG010075335.1, read as the reverse complement.
AAATTTTAATCTGGTTACAGAAAAAAATTTCATCAAAATTCTTGCTTATTTGTTTGTATAAAAATAGAGTCAGGGTCTCACTATGTTGCCCAGTCTGGTCTCAAACTCCTAGGTTCAAGTGATCTTCCCACCTTGGCCTCCCAAAGTGATAGGATTACAAGCGTGAGATACCATGCCTGGCATAATTTAAATTTGTAATTAAAAAATTTTAATTTGGATACAAAATAAATATATACTCATCATCAAAAACTTTCAAAGAAGAAGATTAAAATCACCATAATTCCAACACCAAGACACAATCACAATCACTTCTATAAGTTATGATATACTGACAGCCTATGCGACAGGGAAAAACACTAAGTTGTAAGAATTTTTGAAAAACCTCCGGTTCCCCATTACAATAGATTGCATTACTCAGAATATTTGCTGCCCCACCCTAGGGGAAGATAATACTTCCCTGCTTCATTGCATCAGCCTTAGAGATGTGATTTGAGGTGTCCTTCCTTGTGGAAGGATTATATATCCTTACCCCGTTGACCTCAAGAGAGGCCATGAGACTTGCTTTGACCAGCACAATGATAACAGAAGTGATGTGTGCCGCTTCCAAGCAGAAGCTTTGACTCATCATATAGTGGTTCTACTATGTTCATTCTCTCTTCCATGAAACCAGCAATATCCTGAATAGAGACTGCTAGTCCCAGGATGGAAAACTCAGAACAAAGCTACAGGTAGCCCACAATTGACAGGTAATGTGTGCAAGAACTGAATTTTAGTCATTGTAAACCATTGAGAGTTTTGGGGTTGCATGTTATCACAGCATAACTTAGCCTACACTGACTGATACCACCCACCTCCAAAGTGTCAACTGAGTTTTTCTTATTTGAAGAGACCCTTTATGCATTGAAATAAATATTCCCTTTAATTTCAAATTATATTTTATATATTTAAATTCTATATTTTAAAGCTTCATTTTGAAGACTTTAAACTTGTGTTAATTTATAAATCCATTTTGTTAACATTTTATTATCTACTTTCATCTGGTTTTGATGAATGCTGTCTTGTAAATTTGATAAAGTATTCCCAAATATTTATCAAACTTTCAAAATTAAATTTTAGACATTTTTAGACATTGTTGATTTTCTTGAGAAATCAATTAAAATTACAATCTAATTTTAATTGATTTCTCAAGAAAAACAACAAGAAAGCAGGTTCGCATTTCTGTAGGCAAAATCTTTTTCTTTTTTCTTTTTTTGAGATGGAGTCTTACTCTGTAGCCCAGGCTGGAGTGTAGTGGCATGATCTTGGCTCACTGCAACCTTCACCTCCCAGGTTCAAGTGATTCTCTTGCCTCAACCTCCTGAGTAGCTGGGATTACAGGTGCATGCCACCACACCCAGCTAATTTTTGTATTTTTAGTAGAGACAGGGTTTCACCAAGTTGGTCAGGCTGGTCTCAAATTCGGGACCTCATGATCCATCCACCTCGGCCTCCCCAAGTACTGGGATTACAGGCATGAGCCACCAAGCCTGGTCTTTTTTATTTCCTAAGATGGAGTCTTGCTCTGTTGCCCAGGTTGGAGTGAAACGGTGTGATCTTGGCTCACTGCAACCTCCGCCTCCCAGGTTCAAACAATTCTCCTGCCTCAGCCTCCTGAGTAACTGGGATTAGAGGTGTGTACCACCATGTCCAACTACTTTTTGTATTTTTAGTAGAGATGGGGTTTCACCATGTTGGGAGGCTGGTCTCGATCTCCTGACCTCTGGTGATCCGCCCGCCTTGGCCTCCCAAAGTGCTGGGATTACAGGCATGAGCCACCACACCCCGCTCTATAGGCAAAATCTTAATAAACACTGAAAACATACTGAACTTAAAAAGTTTAACCTTATAAATGTAATAAATTATAACAATGTAAACATTTAAACATTGATTTCAAACTTTGTTACCAATATCTTATAAATTTTTACTAATATTTTGAGTCTAACGAAACAGTCTCTTTACTTACCATAAAAAGCAGAAAAATATACACAAAATACTATAATGGTTAGAAAACTTATTTCTGGATACATTCATGACTACACATAACTTAGCTTGTCTTCTAAGGGTCTTTGAAAGTATGTTTGTTTTCTGGCACTTTTCTCCAGGGAGCCCAGTACCCTCAGGGTCTTCTGGCTGGAATGCAGATTAGATGGATCAGCAATGGAGGTCCTGGGGCCACAAGGGGAAACCAGAAATCCACAGTAATCGTTGACCTGACATCCTTGAGCTGCTGAACCAACATCCCAGGTGTTTAAGTCCCTGTGGTCCATTGGTCAAATGCAATTCCTTGCTGATATAACAGTTATACAAATAAAGAAGCCCAGAGAAAGCACTGCATATGGGAAGGAAAGACTGACCTAGAGGGGAAGATTTTGTGGGGAGGGGAGGCAATAAAGAAAAAAGGAGGTAGGAAAGGGAACTGGAGAGGACAGATCTGGCAGTTTCTCTGAAAGCAAATTAGTAAGGATTTTAAGAAAAGTTTGCCTTTTTCCATGTCCATAATGGAGACTAGTACAGTGACCCATAGGATTATTGTGAGAATTATGCCAGGCACACATTAAGTGCTCAATAAACATTGGCTACCATTATTATTTTATTAATTTGGACCTCCAGAATGGATAGAGTTGTAGACTGGAACAGTATAAGGAAACCCGGGAAGTCCATTCTTCTCTTTCCCTCCCTCTCCTCTCTTCCACAACTGCTCCTGTGCACAGCTGTTTTAATCCTATATCTTTCTGCAGATTGGATTTCTTTCTATGTCCATGATGCTTAAAACAGTCACTACCAACATCTTTTAAGTTTCCAGACTCCTTGGTTCAAGACAGCAGCTATTCCAAAGTGCATTCTTTCAGTCTCAAGTCCAAATTTCCAGAAAGACACTAATCATCCAGCTGCGATGGAAAGTCCACTCTTGGATGAATTAACTGAATATGTGACAGGAGAGTTGTTTGGAAAGGACATGGCTGCTTCTACTAGAAAAGTTCCCAAAATCTGGAGGGGGGGGAAAGCAGGGAGGAAGTGCCGCTGTGAAGACAAAATGGTAGGCAAATGTTTGGGTACATTTCCTTTGGGTGCATGTGCACGCATGAGTACATTTATGCACGTGTGCATAACTTGGATAGCACTGTATATAGGTTTTGTTTGGTTGGTTTTTTTGAGAGAGAGTTTCACTTTTGTTGCCCAGGCTGGAGTGCAATCGTACAATCTCCGCTTACTGCAACCTCCACCTCCTGGGTTCATGCAATTCTCCTGCCTCAGCCTGCCGAATAGCTGGGATTACAGGCATGCGCCACCACGCCTGGTTAATATTTGTATTTTTAGTAGAGACAGGGTTTCTCCATGTTGGTCAGGCTGGTCTTGAACTCCTGACCTCAGGTCATCTGCCCGCCTCAGCCTCCCAAAGTGCTGGGATTACAGGTCTGAGCCACCAAGCCCAGCCTGATTTCATTTGTTTGTTTGTTTTAGAGATAGAGGCTCTCTCTGTCACTGAGGCTGGAGTGCAGTGGTGCAATCATAGCTCACTGCAGCCTGGAACTCATTTCCTGCACTCAAGGAATCTTCCTGCCTCAGCCTCAAGAGCAGCTGGGATTACAGGTGTGCATCACTACGCCTGGATAATTAAAAATTTTTTTTTGTAGAGATAGGGTCTTGTTATGTTGCTCAGGCTGACCTTGAACTCCTGGCCTCAAGTGATCCTCCCACCCCAGCCTCCCAAGTAGCTGAGATTATAGGCATGAGCCACCATGCTTGGCAACAGTTGTCTAAATTATTTATGACAATGCATTGAGAACACATTCAGTAAGATATTTTTCTATAGCACTATATTTATTAGCTATGTTAACATTTCCATGTATAGATGTTCTAAATGAATTTAAATTATTTCTATTATTTTGCTTTTATAAACTCTTATTTGCATAATATTCTTGTAACTAAATAGTTGTAACTATCTATTATTAATTCCTTTTTGTGTGTGTGTGAGACAGAGTCACACTCTTGTTTCCCAGGCTAGAGTACAGTGGTGCGATCTCAGCTCACTGCAACCTCTGCCTCCTGGGTTCAGGCGATTCGCCTGTCTCAGCCTCCCAAGTAGCTGAGATTACAGGTGCCCAACACTACGTCCAGCTAATTTTTGTATTTCAGTAGAAACAGGGTTTCTCCATGTTGGTCAGGCTGATCTCGAACTCCTGACCTCAAGTGATCCGCCTGCCTTGGCCTCCCAAAGTGCTGGTTACAGGCGTGAGCCATCGCACCAGGGCTCTATTATTAATTCCTTAGGGAAATTCCTTAAATTGTAATTGCCAGATCAGAGGTGTGTCATTTTTTAACAGTTTTGATACATGTTGCTAAACATGCCGGGCAATCTGAGCCACACTCAACACCATACAAAATGCAGTTTTCCTCAACATCGTCTTCAGTACTTAGTTGAAAATTAATCGCCATTTGATAAGTGAAACAAAATTTCCTTAATTACTAGTAAGATTGAAGGATATTTCATGATTTTTTGACCAACTTTTTTTTTTAATTATATTCTTATTGGTTTATAAAGAGCCTTTTAGCCAGGCGTGGTGGCTCACATCTATAATCCTAGCACTTTGGGAGGCTAAGGCAGGTGGATCACTTGAGGTCAGGAGTTCAAGACCAGCCTGGCCAACATGGTGAAACCTGGTCCTACCAAAAATACAAAAATTAGCTGGGCTTGGGGGCAGGCACCTGTAATCCCAGCTACTCGGGAGGCTGAGGCAGGAGAGGCAGACGTTGCAGTGAGCCAAGATTGAGCCACTGCATTCCAGCCTGGGCAAAAAAGTGAGGCTCAATCTAAAAAAAAAAAAAAAAAAAAAAAAGAGAGAGAGAGGAAAGAAAAGAAAAGAAAAGAAAGAAAAAGAAAAAGAAAGAAAACAGAAAGAAAGGCATTTTAATTACTAAATATATTGCTGGGTGTGGTGGCTGGGTCTGTAGTCCCAGCTACTTGGTTGAGGCCAGGAGTTTGTGCCTGGGCAATACAGCAGGACCCTGTCTGTAATTACATCTTCCTGGCTTGTCATAACCTTAATATAATTTGTTTTAAGTTCAGATACTCAAATCTCTTCTTTCCAGCACCTATCTTTATCTTTACATATGCCTAGAAGGATATCATCCACTATCTACCTATCTATCACCCTTTCCTATGTCCCATTCCCTAAATAGGGTTTAGATATTTCAATTGGCATTTAAAGTCTTTCACAAGGTACTACAGTCTGATTTTTCACTACTGCCATTCACAAATCCTTCTTTATTTTATCTATCCATTTGTTCATTGTCACCTATTTACTAAGCACCTATTATATACCAGGCATCATTCTAGAGACTGCGGATACAGGAATGAACACATAAATAAATATCCTTACCCTCAGGGAGCTTGAATTGTAGTGTCACAGGAGACAAAATGAAAAGATAAGAAAATGTATATGGTAGGCTAGATGATAATAAGTACTATAGAAAACAATAAAGCAGGAAAGTAGGGTAGGAAATTCAGGGAGAGGACGAAACCTTACATAGAATAGTCAGGGAGAACTTCACTGAAAAGGTAATACGTATTTGAGGAGGAGTGTGAGGATGCTGACTGATACAGTTTGGCTGTGTCCGCACCCAAATTTCATAGTGAATTGTAGCTCCTATCATTCTCATGTGTCATGGGAGGGAGCTGGAGGGAGGTAATTGAATCATGGGGCAGGTTCTTCCCATGCTGTTCTCATGATAGTAAATAAGTCTCACGAGATCTGATGGTTTTATAAGTGGGAATTCCCCTGTACACGCTCTCTTGCCTGCCATCACGGAAGACGTGACTTTGCTCCTCATTCGCCTTCAGCCACCATTCTGAGGCCACCCCAGCCATGTGGGACTGTGAGTCAATTAAAACCCTTTCATTTATAAATTACCCGATCTTGGGTATGTCTTTATTAGCAGCATGAGAACAGACTGATACAGTGACCGAATGAGCCAAGTGCTATCCAAGGGAGAAGCATTCCAGTATGGGAGAGAGTATGTGCAGAGAGCCTGCAGGGGGAGAGGGGGAAGGAGGAGCATATCTCCTGGATTTGAACACCAGCAAGGAAGCCAGTAATGTTGGAACAGAGTGGGTAAAGTGTAGGTGAGGCAGGGTTTTGTAAACCTCTGTAAAGACTTTGGCTTTTAATTCAAAGGAGATGGGAAGCCATTCTGAGGGTGTGTTAAATTGTGTTTCCAAAGACGGCTGCAGAAATATCTCACACTTCACATAGTCTTTTGCAATGTGATCTTGCCACTATCTAAGAACAGATAGAGTCTCTTTCCCTTTTCCTTGAATTTGGACTGACCCTGTAACCAATTCTGACCAACAGAATCTAGTTCCATAACTAGATCCCATACTACTGTAAATTCCAGGCTGGGCCTTAGGAACTGCTTTAGAAGTCTTCCTTTCACTTCTTGAAATGTTCCTTCTTGGAACCCAGATGAAATTTGGAGAAAGACCTGGGCCACCGTGCCTGGCAACAGTTGTCTAAATTACTTTTGAAAATGCATTCAGAACATATTCAGTAAGATATTTTTCTACAGCACTACTCTTCTCTTCTATAGCACTTGGTAGAAGAGAACCAAGACCCAGGCATCTTCTGCCAGCCCGTAGCCTTTCAAGCCAGCCGAGGCTGCGGACACCAGATAACACAGATGAGCCATGTTCAACATACTCTGCACAAATTTTTCACCCCCAAACCATGAACATGTAATAGCAATTGTTTTAAACTATTTTAGGGTGATTTGTTACTGATGACAAAACAAGACAAATGGAGATTAGCTAAATCGCACAGGCCACAGGGGAGTAGGCATGAGACCCCGCAGTTACTCTCCTGAAATTCCTAGACCGCTCCTGCTTTTATAAAGAACTCCAGGTCTGTGTTAATCACAAACGAATGACTATTCCAAGAAGCGCTGTGCTCCGTCGCTAATCATCTGTTAGCTTCTGTTAACTAATGGTGTTTCTATATGAACATGCTGAGACCACCTTGTTGTATCTCCTCATTTTGTCCTTTAAAACCTGCTGTAACCACCCCAACTTGGAGCACCTCCTGGACTTAGTATATAAGTGCTTCCCAGATTGTAATCCTCAAATTTGGCCCAAATAAACTCTTTACCCATATGCATTTGCCTTCGTTCTGTTCCCCCCCTCCCCACCCACCGCCCACCATGCCTGGCTAATTTTTAAACTTTTTGTAGAGACACGGTCTCAGTATGTTGCTCAGGCTGGTCTCAAACTCTGGGGATCAAGTGATCTTCCTACCTCGGCCTCCCAAAGTGCTGGGATTACAGGTGTGGGCCACCATGCCTGGCCCTTAGTTCTTTCAGGTCGACATTACACACCAACAGGCGACTGAAATAAAAATTGGCACCTGAAAGTGACATACTACTGGAATGAAAACCTAAAGCCAATTGCTACATGTTTGCGACCAAGTAACATACAGAAGACTGAAGAGCAGTGAGAAGGCTGTTGGAGTCTTCATATGGTTTATTTATCCCTCCCAAACCTCGTGTTGAAGTGTAATCCTCAGTGCTGGAGGTGGGGCCTGGTGGGAGGGTCATGGGTGCCGATCCCATGTGGCTTGGTGCTGTCCTCACAATAGTGAGTTCTCACAAGATCGGGTTGTATGCGGCACCTCTCCCTACCTGCTCCTGTTCTTTCCATGTGACGTGCCTGCTCCCACTTCACCTTCCACCATGAGTAAAAGCTTGCTGAGGCCTCTCCAGAAGCCGAGTGGATGCCAGCACCAATGCTTCTATAGCCTGTAGAACTATGAGCCAAATAAACCCTGTCTCTCTATAAAGTACCCAGTCTCAGGTATTCCACTAGAGCAATGCAAGAAAGGCCTAACACTAGCCTGAAACGGGAAGGAAAAGCTTGCTCTTGCTCTTGTGGGCTAGAGAAAAGGGGGCCTGAGTTACATACTGGCAGCTCAATCACAGACACTGTCACTTGTAGCAATGTGGAAATGGTCCATGTACTAAGGAACTGGCTAAGGACATTTTCATGTAGAATGGTGAAAATGCCAAATGGCTTGTGATAGTTGCTAAAGTACAGAAAGAGAGATAAACTAAAGAGGGAAATGTTCACCTTTCAAGCAAATTTAAGAAGAATATAGAGGGCCCAAGACTGTCTGAGTCAGTTAGCAGTGTGTTCTAAAAGCAAAATAAAACTTGGAGGCAAAGAGCAAATCTAAGATGCTATAACTGCCCAGTGGGGTCTCCTTGCCCAATGCCTAGACAGACTCAACTTAAGACAGGGGAATTGCAATAAAGAGTTGAATCCACACAGAGTCAACTGTACGGGAGACTGGAGTTGTATTATTACTCAACTCTGTCTCCCCAAAGACTCGAGATGAAGGAAAATTTGGTGGGCAGGGCGTCGGAAAGTGGGGACTGCTGATTGATTAGGTCAGAGATGAAATCACAGACCTTTTGTGCTGAGTCAGTTCCTGGGTGGGGGCCACAAGACCAGATGAACCAGTTTATCCATCTGGATGGGGACAGCTGATCCAGCGAGTACAGGGTCTGCAAAACATCTGTTACCTGGAGGAGCACTTTGGAGGGGTTTAGAATCTTGCTGCCTCCAGCTGCATGACTCCTAAACCATCATTTCTAATTTTGTAGCTAATTTGTTAGTCCTGCAAAGGCAGTCCATAGTCCCTAGGCAAAAAGAGGGTTTGTTTTGGGAAAGGGCTGTTACCATATTTGTTTCAAAGTTAAACTATAGGTTAGGCACGGTGGCTTACACCTGTGAATCCCAGTACTCTGGGAGGCCTAGGCGGGAGGGCGGATCACGTGACCTCAGGAGTTCGAGATTAGCCTGGCCAACACGGTGAAACCCATTCTCCACTAAAAATACAAAAATTAGCTGGGCGTGGTGACGCATGCCTGTAATCCCAGCTACTCGGGAGGCTGATGCAGGACAATTGCTTGAACCCAGGAGGCGGAGGTTACAGTGAGTCGAGATGGGACCACTGCACTCCAGCCTGGGTGACAGAGTGAGACTCTGTCTCAAAACAAAACAAAGAAAAAAAACAAAGTTAAACTATAAACTAAGTTCCTTCCAAAGCTAGTTCGGCCTACACCCCAAAATGAACGGGATAGCTTGGAGGCTACGAGCAAGTCAGAGTCAGTCAGGTCACAGCTCTTTCACTGTCATAATCCACTCTGTTATAGTTTTTGCAAAGGTGGTTTCACTGCCACAAGTAAAACATGGCCTCTAGTCAACATAAGGCCCTTTGTTAAAATCCCAGAAAGATGTAAGGAGGCGCTTCTCAAACCTTTATGGTTAGTTAGACAAACAGGCTTCTGAAAGAACAAGTGTATTCTCACACAGCACCCTGACTTATAGCCCAGAGAAGAAGTGTATCTCAAAAAAGACTGGTGGAAAACAAACAACCCACTTAAAAAGTGGACAAAGGACCTGACTAGGTATTTCTCAAAACACATACAAATGGCCAACAGATATATGAAAAAGTACTCAAGTTAGGCTGGGCGTGGTGGCTCATGCCTGTAACCCCAGCACTTTGGGAGGCCGAGGAGGGCAGATCACCTGAGGTCAGGAGTTCAAGACCAGTTTGGCCAACATGGTCAAACCCCATCTCTACTAAAAACACCAAAAATTAGCTGGGCATGGTGGCACACTCCTGTGATCTCAGCACCCTGACTTGCAGCCCAGAGAGGGAGTGCATCTTAAAAAGATTAGTGAGATGATTTTTATCTAACACAGTGAATCCCAATAAAATCCACAGAAAACTCACAATGTTTTTAAGAGAACTGAACTAACACCAGCACCAATAGCGTCGACTAAAATGGACAGAGACAGCTCAAAACAAAGCCACTGGGCTCCTAATCATTTACTGGCAGGAAACAGGCTCAGTAAACTATTTGGCTGCAAATTAGGGTTTTTGTTGCTGAGATAGGGTCTCCTCATTGCCCAGGCCAGAGTGCAGTGGCACAATCATGACTCACTGTAACCTCTGCCTCCCCGGAGTAGCTGGGCCTACAGGAGCATTCACCATGCCCGACTAATTTTTCTATTTTTCGTAGAGACAGGAGTTCACCATGTTGTCCAGGCTGGTCCTGAACTCCAGGCCTCAAGTGATCCACCTGCCTCGGCCTCCCAAAGTGGCCTCCCAAAGTATTGGGATTACAGGCGTGAGCCACCACACCCAGCCCAATCAGGGTTTTTCAAATGGAAAAGGAAGGGCAACACAGAAGGTGGAGTTAGGAAGTAAATCAGGCCCAGTTGTGTGTGGATAAGCCACCACAGGGATGGTTCTGTGGGTGTGGAGACCTAAGAACTAAAAAGACAAGTTATCTGCCTCCCATGCATTCATTGTACAAGGTGAAGAGCAAAAAGATAACTTCAATAAAGAAGTTCAAGTGTGAATGGAAGAGACAGGGGCAAGGGTAGAAGCATAGTTTTTGGATCTTCCTGAATTGCTACATAAAAATAACAACTAGATAGCACAATCAAAAATCAAAAGCTGGAAGAGCTGAAGACTAACAGCATCTATGTGGGAAGGAACAGAGGGCAAAAAAAGAAAAAGCAAATGCAGAATTCAGAGCCAGAAAGTAGGATGATGGTTGCCACAGGAGAAGGGAAGTGGGAACAGAGAGTTCTTTAATAAGTAGTTTGTTTTGCAAATTGAAAAGAGTTCTGGAGATTGGCTGCAAAACAATGTGAATGTACTATTACTTCATACTACTGAACCGTACACTTAAAAATGGTTAAGCGCCAGGTGTGATGGCTCACACCTGTAATCCCAGCACTTTGGGAGGCCAAGAGAGAAAGTTCACTTGAGTCTAGGAGTTCAAGACCATCCTGGGCAACAGAGACACCCCATGTCTACAAAAAATTTTTAAACTGAGCCAGGCATAGAAGGGCACACGTATCCCCAGGCATTCTGGAGGCTGAAGTGGGACAATCGCTTGAGCTCAGGAGTTGGAGGCTGCAGTGAGCTATGATCACACCACTGCACTGTAGCCTAGGCAAGAGACCTCATCTCAAAACACAACAACAAAAGAGCTTTTACTCTAATTCTCATGTTCAGGACAGGCTGCCACTAGCGTTAAGGATAGCACAAAGGAAGTGCGGTCCACAGGAGCTTTCAGAGGAATAAGACAGCTTGGGGTTTCATGTTTATATTTTCATCCTCAACAATTAGCACAATAGATGGGAAAAGGAATGCCTTTTTAATAAATGGTGTTGGGAAAACTGGATATCCACATGTTGAATAATGAAATTAGGCCTTTATTTCATTCCATATTCAAAAATCAACCTAAAATGAACTAAAGACTTAGCTGTTAAGACCTGAAACTAAAACTAGACAACAAAAATGTAGACAAATAAGATTACATCAAACCAAAAAAATTCTGCATGGCAAAGGAAACAACGAAGTTAGGAGACAATGTAGAACACAGGAGAAAATACAGACTTAACATCTGATAAGGGGTTAACAGTCAAGATATATAAAGAACTCAAAACTGCTCAGTAGCAAGAAAATAAACAACCCACTTAAAAAGTGAACCGAGGACCTGAATAGATACTTCTCAAAAGACATACAAATGGCCAACAGATATATGAAAAAGTGCTCAAGTCAGGCTGGACGCAGTGGCTCATGCCTGTAATCCCAGCACTTTGGGGGGCTGAGGCAGGATGATTGCTTGAGGTCAGGAGACAGACCAGCCTGGGCAACATAGTGAGACCCTATCTCTACAAAAAATACAAAAATTAGCCAGTCTTGGTGTTGCAGCCTGTGGTCCCAGCTGCTTGAGTCCAAGAAGTCAAGGCCAAAATAAGCCATGTTCATACCACT